>AFRD01000111.1:0-79669 GCA_000222875.2 Periglandula ipomoeae IasaF13
CCGCCCAAGGCACACAGGTTTCCATTCCGATGCGGCGAGTCTAGCAGCGAGTATCGGATTATCTGCCGATCAAATTGGTGTTAATGTCGATGGACCTGATGGACAGGTATCGCTCAAGCCCCGGGTCATGTCTACATCTACTACACATTCATCTCCTCGTGCCGTTATCATCAAAGGAGGCCCTGAACAAAGTCTCGGTGCAGAGAGACAAGTTGCTTGAGCAGCTTGCCCTGGTGGACAAGCGAGCGTACGGGCTATTCTTGTTCACCCCGGCTGATGGTAATGGCAAAGATGCGTTTGAAGCTCGATTTTTCAGCCCCGGCATGTCTGGGGAAGATCCAGCTACGGGAAGCGCAGCAGGGCCGCTGTCAGCGTATTTGTATAAAAGCGGCGCGTTGGGAGTAACGAATGGAGAGGCGGCAATTGAGGTGCATCAGGGATTGAGGGTTGGTAGACATTGCGTTATTCGGGTTGTGTTGGGAGCTGAGGGGGATGAGTTGAGCGTGGATGTCGTTGGCGGCGGAGTTGAGGTTGCTGAGGGCAAAATAGCTGCGCCTGATGCATCCTTGGAGTTTTGATGCTGTTTATAGCTTTGGGCTGCGGAGGTTGGTGTAAGCGAGAACCTTACATGGCTGAGCGAGTGTGAATTGCTTTGCGAAAAGCGGCTGTGGGTTTACTTTGTATTTGCAATTTGTGCTCAGGCTGAGGACGCTCCAGATCAGAAAATCCAGGGATAGCAAATATAGTCGCAATGGCAATTTCTTGATTTTTGCTGCTATATCATCGCGGATTGCTCCATACTCATCTTTTGATTGCATTTGTTCCGTCTCCACATTCGGCGTCCGCCCAGGGTCCAGCACCCATCCATCCATCTTGCAACGTCATCTCGACCTAGTGACAACCAGGCACCACTGCAACATAAACCTTCGACCTCCCATCAACACCCGCCCTAATCATCTCATACACTCAATCGCATCGCCCTCCCTCAGCGCACACCAGACCTTGGCACATGTATCACCCACGCAGGGCCGCACCTCCACAACCGCAAAGATGATGTCCTCCACCAACGAGGAAGACCCCTTCCTCCAAGTCCAACAGTACGAACTCCCAACCTTTTCCCATCCCACTCATTATCGCGCTCAAACTAACAGGTTCCCCCCAGAGACGTTCTCAACCAGCTCTCCTCCACCCGCCCCCTCTTCGCCTCCTACCTGCGCATCCGCTCCCTCACCACCACCCCTTCCTCCCCCGAACTAGCCTCCGCCCGAACAGACCTCGAATCCGCCTTGTCCTCGCTCGCCGAAGACCTCTCCGACCTCGTCGCCTCCGTGCAAGCCATCGACTCCAACCCTTCCCAATATGGCATATCCACAGAAGAAGTCGCCCGCCGGAAACGCCTCGTCCAAGAAGTCGGCGGCGAGATAGAAGACATGCGCGACGAACTCGCCAAGAAGCTAGAGCACAACGCGCCGACCAATGATCTCCCCGATCCCAATTCCTTCGCTATAGGCAAGGACGGCGATGGGTACGCCGAGTTCGAGCAGCAGCAGCAGGTTGAGATGATGCGCGAGCAGGACGAGCATCTGGACGGTGTGTTTCAGACAGTGGGCAACTTGAGACGGCAGGTAGATGATATGGGGAGGGAGCTGGAGGAGCAGAGGGAGATGCTGGAGGTGGTGGACGACACGGTCGATAGGGTCGGCGGAAGGCTGCAGAGCGGGATGCAGAAGTTGCAGTATGTTATGAGGAAGAATGAGGATCGGTGGAGTAGTTGCTGTATTGGGGTGTTGATATTCGTCTTGATACTCTTGTTATTTTTGCTGGTCATTTTATAGAGGGCCATGGACGGGAAGTATGATATGATTGGCTTTGTTATTTTATCAGTCAGCGGCGTTGTTGTCACGTTTGCGTGACGCGGAGTTTTTTCACGGTTTGGATTAGATTATATCACGAGAGATCCTAAATGGCGACGGAACATGGCCATTTTTATACTACATTTGACCTTCTATATGTATGATGAGCTAGAAACAACACACTGTCTAGCAGAGTATCCCATGTCCCCTGATTTTGTGTACAGATGCAACGCCGGTATATGCAAGTTCATGTGTCCTATTTGCCACCAGTTGGCAGTGATGGGCACATCCACCTTCGAGATCATCTTTCCTGATGCCATCTCCGAAGCTTCACTTCCACCTCTTACCTTCGCACACTGTCTCGTCCTGTAGCCGAAGGATGAGCCTCGTCGTTACGCCAACGCAAGTCCCCCATCTGAGCGAAGAATATCACCCAACGCACGAAGCGACCCAGCAGCAGATGAGTTGGCAGGTGCTTTCTTGGGGACCTCCACCAATGCCAGCCTCAGCGCGGCCACCGCTGCGTTTCCGTAAAAATTGAGGAACCGCTGCTCGTGTCCGTCAATCATGGATCGCAGGACAATCAGTTGGGTATTGGAGATTTCATTCGAGGGGCAATTCACAATACACGCGAATGCTTTCCAGTAGTTTGTTGGGGGGTACGGGTTCACCTTGGAGGCTTTGCTGAAGTCTCGTAATGAGATGGAGGCAAAGCCGGCTCCAAGGCCCGCCATTCTGTCGTTGTGGTTCTGTTCCGGGATCCATGAGGGCCCATCCTTCTTCCAACCGAGGGCTTGCCGTCCTTTTTCGAGCCTGTCGTTTCCTCTTGATCCGAAAAGCACAGGACATGCCACTCTGAATTTGGCGAGGAGAATGTCTATCAGGGATTGGCCTCGCCATGAGAAATCCTTGTGGGAGAAAACCTGGGCCGTAAAGACTCCAATAGGGTCTGCGGCTTTCGGATTCGCTCCGCACTCGTTGATGAACTGGCTGATTATACCTTTTGCGATGATGTTCATGAGGTACAAAAATAGGGACGGTAACGTTGGGCCATTGTTTGGAACATCTTCGCTAGAGGGTTGACGAGGTGTCGTTATGAATGGGCTAGGATCTATCATGGAGCTAGGGAGCTGGCCGTCGAGCGATTGCCGAAGCAATGCCATAATCTTGCTTGTCTGCAGGCATCAGGTCAGAAGAGCATTCTGCTAGGAGGACTCTCATGTTCAGTAGGAACTTACTGGTTGCACGTTGGCTCCCTTGCCACCCGTCAATTGCCCAATGGCGACGCGAATCTCTCTTCGAATGGAGCCGACTTTGCCCTTCAAAGGCGATCCCGCAACTTTGGACGCGGCCACGAGATCTTTGCGTAGCTGTTTGAGGGCTTGATGGATTTGGACATATCGTTCCGACAGTGGGTCCAGGGATGATTTTGGTTGTGGTGGCTGAGTTGATGGTGCTGTCGCTGTCTGTTGAGTTGGAGCAGTACTCGGGGGTGTTGGTATCGGCTTGTTCTGGCTCAAAGTTGTTGGCGGCTGCTGAACTTGATCTTGTTTCTGACCCGCTGTGGCAAAGGGATTGCTTTGCGACTGCTTCCCTAAATTTGCAAACAGTCCATTGGGCTGTGGCGATGATGAAGCTGGCTGTTGCGCTTTGAGCTGTGGTTGTGCGGGTGTCTCTGCTTTCTTAGCTTCTGAAAGGACTGGCACAGGCTTCTTTTCTTCGGCTGGCTTCTCGACCGGCTTGACGGGTTCCGGCTCTGGCTTAGGTGGAGGTTTAGGTATCGATTTGGCCCTCAGTTCCTGCAGTCTCTTCTCTTCCGCCGCGACGGCTGCCTCAGCTTTGAGTCTCTCCTGCTCTCGGCGCTCTTGTTCCAAGATGCGGTTGTGTTCCTCCTGGAGTTTGTGCAAGTCAAAGACTCTGAGGGCCGTTTCTCTCACTCGGTCGTGTTCGGCTTGCGCCGCGGCAAGAGCATCGCGATGACTCAATTCCGTGTTTCGATCATCCAGGAGAAAACTGGACACATAGCCTCTATCGGGGCTTGAGAGTAACTGGCTTCTCCTCAATGGCGAGGAATTTGACATTGTGATGGTAGTGGCAGCAAAGGACGAGACGACGCGTCTTGTTACCGTGTCATCGGGAGCTGCTTCCAGCTTTGCGTACGTATAGCTCGTCACTCCTTGTTGTCTCGAGAAAAAGAAGTCGTAGTTCGCGATGCCTCGCGTTAACGCAACCAATATCGCAGGGTCGTTGTTGAGAGCACAGGCAATTCGTAGTAGAATGGAGCAACTTCTTTCGCGATAAGTGGACGATGAGACCTTAATCTGATTCGAGGTACGTACCAGGTGCAGGGTGCCAGTGCCAACATGGCCTGGAAGCAACACTTTGGGGGTGGCTTTCGGGCCCGCTGTAACAAAAGTCCCCGTGTGTGTGCCAGGCAGACCACCCTGCGAACCGTCGCTGTCCCGTAACGTCGGTTTTCCTCAGGGTAGCAAAATGGCTATGCTCGCTCGCAAAGAATTTAATAAACCCATGAATCTAATCAAACAACAAGGGCCTGCACGCGACGATCATCATTGAATGTATCCAGAGCGTGATAGAAAATTTGCACCCGAGACGTCATCCGCCGGTTGATCGATCCATTGCGATTTAGTTTCATTTGCCAGACCTTGAATAAATTGGCATCAACGTCATCACACTCGGCAACCATGTCTGGATGCTCAAGTCTTATGGGCCTGGTCGTATCATATCCTTGCTTTTTGTCCAACAAATTATGAGAGCCTCACTTCCAGCCCGGTCATTTCAGATACCGATCCATGCTTGGCATGGTGAGGAACCACTGATTCAGATTCGCTAGGATCAACGACCAGAAGCTTTGGGGATACGTGCCATGGCTTATGCTGCGTCCAACTACGACCTATATTTATGATTTTGCTTCCCAGTAAATCAGCATAGCGACCATCTCCCAGAGAAGGAAACGCCATGATGAGGACATGGGGCACAAGGTTCGACGTTGAATATAGTTGAAAGCAAGTTAGCAGAGTGGTGGACCATTGAGACGCTCTACTACGGGTAGCACTGGCATGATGGCGTTGGTGACGTTGCTTCCGCTTTTAGAGTTTCACTATCAGATGAAATCGTCAGCTAGTCCGTAAATGCTTCGAAACCGTCCGCCTAGTGGTATCTATCGAGACTTCTTTTTCCAAAATAGACCTGCGCAACTTCGTCCATACTGGGTCATTGGCAGGATCAATGCAACGAGTTATAATTTTGAGCGTCTTGTTCTGGACCGGCTGATCTGCCGCCCCATGTCAGCAACCCCGGCAAATGCGGAGGGACATGTGGACGATGCATATCTGTACTACTGCAGAGAGCAAGGACAAACTCAAGGAGAGAATTTGGACCGGCAAAATTCCCTGGCTTGACCTCCACACCTGTAGGCAAGATTTTGGATGTGCTGTCTTCGGATGTCTGCGTGCTTTGCGTACGCACGACCATGCCTCTCCCCAGAATATCTACTCCGGTGGAATATTTACATTATCTCCTCTGAGTTGCACGATTAACTTATCCGTAGCACACAGGCCATCTCTACGTGCTCACGGGCAGGTCCCCGCAGACGCCTCGTTCGACCAAGCGTTGTTTTTTTGACCTAGATGCCCATGCAGCCGGGCACACCACATATACAGCCCGTTGAACTGAACCTATCATGGGAAGCAGAAGCTCCTGCTTGCGGCCGGCCGAGCCTTCGGTCTCAACGTTTTTCTGTCGCCGATCCCAGCCGTTAGGTGCTATTTGCAAACTCTCTGTCCAGTGGTCCCAACAGCAGCCCAATTCCAGCATTGAAGAAGGCAAACGCTCACGATGACGGACTTCTGTTGCTAGGTGCTACCAACAGCGAAGTAAACAGATTGCAATTGGAGACGAGAGCGGAGCTTGCCCGCTCGGCCATGAAATACGACACCAAAAACCACCACCGTTTTCAGGCTAGACGAGGTCGCTGAGCAGGGGGTTGGGGTGTCTGGTGTGTGGTAACCGCCCCAAGTGCTTCAAGATCCAGGGGCCCAGATAATATTTGACCGTGCTGTAGCTGTGCCAAGCGGATCCGGGGCAGTTTGCTTCACTCAAAGCTGCCTGGCAATATCGAGTCTGGCACATTTGGCGCCCACTCAGTTTCACTTCGACCCCACGCGATGGGGCCAAACCTAGCCCACCAGCCTGTCCACACCCTTTGCTGCGTCGCCGCCACTGTTACCACGGAGTACAGACAGTCGACGTCAGGAGTTGGCCCTGGCTTCGTCAGGCGTGAATGAAGCCGCTGGTGTTTGCGTGCTAGGGAGCAAGAAGGGCGTTGACTTCGGATCAGGTTAAGGCTAGAGACCGTCGATATCGAACCATCCCGTATGCTCAGACTGGTGCCGGGGAGGTGTCCAAACCAGTTCAACGACACGAGACATGATGGACACCAGCGGTAGCACTAGCTTGTCGATATCGACGACGGGCTCCTTGCTAGCTCCAAGGAGGCGCTCAGCTTGCCGTCATTTCATATTTCATTAGCCAGGTCGACCAGTTAGACGCGGCCTTGCGTGGCCTGACGGCCAGACGGTTGCTGGCAACAGACGGGGAGCTGGGGCCAGGCACTACCCGAGCCCACAGAGTGCACCAGCGCCGATACCCACACGCACCAATGGGCTGGCCCAGCCCAGCTTCCTTGCGTTGGAACAGCATCCATCCAAGGGCCTTGTTCGCTTCAATGTTCAATCTTCCCGTATGTGCAGCAGTGCAGGTGCCAGTAATAATAGCTGCTGCCCTCACTGTTCTCAGTATCCCCATTGCCCCCCGCTCTCCAACCCTAGTCCCAAGTGCTGTGCTCCGCCGTGCCCTGCATTTCCTCTGTCAGTCTCCAGCTCTTGACGCCGCCAAAGCCCCCCCCCCAGCAAGCTGCTGGTGCATGTAGTCTTGCTATCGTGCCCGCCCAAGCCCCTCTCCCCGAAAAGGGTACGTAGCTGCCACGGCCACCCGGCTGCCAGCCAGCGAGGCTTTGATCTGTCCAACTCCGTCCAACTCCGTCCGGCTTTCCACCACTTCCCATCGTACACCACCATCTCCAGTCCATAGTCTCTCGTCCAGAGCTGGGCTTTCCCCCTCTCTCTTCACTCGTCCAGAGCTGGGCTTTCCCCCTCTCTCTTCACTCGTCCAGAGCTGGGCTTTCCCCCTCTCTCTTCACTCGTCCATCCCGTACCGCCTTCCTTTCTCCCTCTGCATCATCCCTCTGCACTATTTCTTGATTTGCACGCTCCTTGGCTCCTGTCGAGCTCGCCTTTGCAAACCGGCCGCGATTCCACCCTCCTTTTGGCAACCTCGTACATCACACCCGTACCAGTCTAAGCTTCAAGGGCCCTGTTTGCTACTGTCTCTAAAGCCAGCTTCAACCGACCTTCAAACAAAAGCTCCCCAGCGATTCATCTCACACAAGGCATCGATTCTACGATCGTACGACGTAATTATACCATCATCCAGATTGCTCCCTCTCGGAGACTTGACAGCGGCACGCTTGTCCCCGTTTTGCATCGTATCGACCGGCCGCATTCGACTGCCTCTCCATACATCTTATCCAACTGTGTGCTTTGCGCCTCTGACTGCCCATCATGGAGCAGCAGCAGCAACAGCAACAACAGCCGCAGCCGCAGCCGACTGGCGGTGTCCCTGGACCTGCTGGAAGAAGGCTGCACATTGCTCATCGGCGAAGCCCCTCGGAGCTGACCCCATTGATGAGCATGTTTGCCAATCCTGGAAGTAAGTTCTTGATTCATCCCTTCAGAGCCCTAATCCAAAGTTGCCTCGCAACCTTTGGAAGATACCTGTTGTGACTCCATTATGGCCTCTCCTGGACCCTCTTCAACTACGCCATACTCCGTGCATGCCCAAGATGCCACCACACGCTCAACCTCCGCCTTCCGTTTTTGAAAACTTAGAAGCTGTAAGTTTCAAATGACTGACTGCATTTCTCTCTTGGCTATAGTGGAACAATTGGCTATTCAACAGCAGATTGAGCTGTTGCAGCAGCAACAACAACAGCAGATCCAGGCTACCCATCAACAGTATGTCAACATGGGCATGATGCCTCCTGGCCAACCCCTTGGCCCCAACGGCGCATTCAATCTTTTACAGCCCATGGGCAATGCTTTCCAGTTCCCCAATCAGATGAGACAGCAGAACATGGCACCTCCGAGCCAGCCACACTCATATCGCCGTAATCAGTCGGCAATGCCCAATATGGGCATGGGTCCCCCTCCCGCACCATCATCCGGTGCATCTGGATCTACCTTTGGTAACTTCGAAGCGCCCCAGACGCAGAATCGAGAAAATACCGGTGGCCGAGGCGGCCGTGGTGGCTCTGGTGGAGGCCATCAACGACGCCATTCGCTGGCTTTGGCTGATGCGAAGAAGGCTGCTGAGATTGCGCAACAAAAGCGAACGACAAGCGGTTTTCAGTTTCCCGGACCTTCCGCATCAAGCTCTGACAAGCCAGATGATGAAAACAAGCCAGCTGGTGCTCCAGCCAACCTGGACATATCTGTTGCCCAAGGGTCCAACCGGGGCCGAGGTGGACATGTTCGAAGTCAGAGCATGGCTGTGAATGGCCGTGGTTCCGGTTTGCGCTCAAGTGCATTCAACACCGGAGTAGATGGTGAATTTCGCCGTGGCGGAGGCCACGCGCGCACTGGATCCAGAAATTTTGAAGGCAATTGGCGCAACCAGGGCCAAGGTCAAGATGCTCTTGCTAATGCCGGGCAAGCATCTTCTTTCCAGCCTGGGCACAGATCTCGTGGCTCCATCAACCAGTCTGTCTCATCCATCGGCGCATTCCAATACAACCCGAACCAACAACCCCAGCTCATGCAGCTGCCCGGCCAGATGATGATGCCGCAAATGTATGGCCAACAGTTGAACCCCATCCAACTCAGCCAATTGCAGGCTCTTCAAGCGGCTCAAATGAACGGCCAGCAGTTCCAGGGACTGCAGACATCGCAGCACGCTGGTCAGATGGGCGGCCAGCAGCAGCAGCAACAGCAGCGAAAGACATTGTTCACTCCGTACCTCCCCCAGGCATCCCTCCCTGCTCTCCTTGCTGATGGACAGCTGGTCTCTGGTATCCTTCGTGTCAACAAGAAGAACCGCAGTGACGCCTACGTTACTACCCAGGATGACTTGCTCGACGCTGACATCTTCATTTGCGGCAGCAAGGACCGCAATCGTGCTTTGGAAGGTGACCTTGTTGCTATCGAACTGTTGGATGTCGACGAGGTCTGGTCTCAGAAGCGAGAGAAGGAAGAAAAGAAGAAGCGCAAGGATATTACGGACACTCGATCGGGCTCCACCAACCAAGGCAGTCAAAACTCTGGAAACAATGATGACAACAACGCTGCTGAGGGTGGCATTCGACGACGTGGAAGTCTGCGTCAGCGACCCACACAGAAGAAGAATGATGATGTTGAAGTCGAAGGCCAGAGCCTTCTCCTCGTCGAGGAAGAAGAGATCAGTGACGAGGCCAAGCCGCTGTACGCTGGCCATGTTATGGCAGTTGTTGAGCGAGTTGCTGGACAAATGTTCTCTGGCACCCTTGGTCTGCTCCGTCCCAGCAGCCAGGCCACAAAGGAGAAGCAGGAGGCAGAGCGTGCCGCTCGCGATGGGTCTAACAACCGCCACAATGATTCTCGTCAGCAAGAGAAGCCCAAGATTGTGTGGTTCAAGCCTACCGACAAGCGTGTGCCTCTTATTGCCATTCCCACAGAGCAGGCCCCGCGAGATTTCGTCGAGAAGCATCAAGACTACGCCGATCGCATCTTTGTTGCCTGTATCAAGCGATGGCCCATTACCTCTCTGCACCCATTTGGTACTCTCGTTGAGCAGCTCGGCCGCATGGGCGATCTCAAGGTGGAGACGGATGCTTTGCTACGCGACAACAACTTTTCGTCTGACGAATTCTCCGATGCCGTCCTGTGCAGCGTAGGTCTTCAGGACTGGTCCGTTTCGAAGGAGGAGGAAGCTGAAGTGTCATCACGCCGCGACTACCGAGAAGAGAAGACTTTCACTATTGACTTCAATGGAAGCACCGAGCTAGGCAACGCCATTCACGTCAAGTCTCGACCTGATGGAAAGATTGAAGTTGGTATCCATGTACCCGATGTCACCCACTTTGTCAAGCCCAACTCGCTCGTGGACCGTGAGGCCAAGAAGCGTGGAACTTCTGTGCAGCTTATCAACCGTTTCTGCGCCCTGCTCCCACCCAAGTTGTCAAGTGAAGTGTGTTCTTTGGGGCCAGATCAGGAGCGTTTCACCATCTCCGTCGTGTTCAACGTCAATCCCAATAATGGATCTGTGGCCGAGGGTGATAGTTGGGTAGGCAAGAGTATCATTATGAGTTCTGGCAAGATCAGCCTCAAGGAAATTGACCAGGCTCTCGAGAACTCTGCAGAATACTCCAATGCTGCTCCCGTCAAGACGATCCAGATCCTCCAGGCGGTGGCGCAGAAGTTCCGTGAGGCGCGCCTGGGCGCAGGAGGCGAACCTATTGCCCCATTGCGCCTATTCCAACAGCTGGATGACGAGAACAACCCCGTGCAGGATAACATCTTCGATTCTACTCCGGCTCTCGAGCTGGTTGAAGAGCTGATGCACAAGGCTAATGCACATGTCGCTCAGCGCTTGGCTGAAGGGCTACCCGAGAAAGCCCTGCTTCGCCGTCAGGCCTCACCCAATCCTCGCCGATTGCAGACATTTGTTGAGCGGATGAACGCTCTCGGCTATGACATTGATGCTTCTGGAAGCGGCGCTCTGCAGAACAGTCTTTTCAAGGTCGAAGATACTGACCTCCGAAAGGGCATGGAAACAGTTGTGCTCAAAGCTATGCACAGGGGCAAGTACTTCATCACGGGCAAGATACCGAAGCAGCTGTGGCCGCATTACTCACTTAATCTGCCATTGTACACGCACTTCACCAGCCCCACTTGTCGATATGCCGATATCATCGTCCACCGCCAGCTCGAGGCTGTTTTATCGGAGGGCAAGATTGAGTTTAATGACGACCTGGATGGCCTGGTCAAGACCGTCGAGTCTTGCAACACCAAGAAGGAGTCTGCACAAAACGCGCAGGACCAGAGCATTCACATTGAATCATGCCGTACCATGGACAAGAAGCGACAGGAAGCCAACGGTGACCTCATCGCCGAGGGCATCGTGCTGTGCGTCTACGAGTCGGCGTTTGATGTGCTTATTCCCGAGTGGGGCTTCGAAAAGCGTGTGCACTGCGATCAGCTTCCTCTGAAGAAGGCCGAGTTCAGAAAAGAGAAACGCGTGCTCGAGCTCTACTGGGAGAAGGGTGTTCCTAACTCTGCTTACGTGCCCGAAGATGAACGACCCAAGGCTGCGGCATCGCAGAGAATGACCAATGCGATGGCAGCCGCTCGCCAGGCCGAGGCTGCTGAGCGAGCCAAGAAGGAGCGGGAGGAGGCTGCTCGCAAGCAAACAGTCACCGGCACCATCTCGACTGACGATGTTGATGCGCTGTTCGATGACGACGACGAGGACAACACCTCTGACGTTACCGAGGCCATGGCTGGAGCGTCTCTTGCCGAGCGACCTACCCAAAGCGTACCAGGATCTCCTGCTCGCTCCTCATCCAACGCTGGCACACTGCACCGAACTCGATCTGATTCCAAGGTGCCCGTGACGGATGCTGTGGAGACACGATTGACCAACAAGGAAAAGTATCTCAAGCTTTTCAATCTCAGAGAGGAGGGCGGAGATTACATTCAGGATGTGACGGAAATGACTCAGGTACCCATCATCTTGAAGACGGACCTGACCAAGAGCCCACCGTAAGTATAAACGGGACAAAACGAATGAAATGCTGAAGGCTAATTTTTCTATGCACAGATGCCTCACGATCCGCTCGCTGAACCCATATGCTTTGTAAATTTGCAGTACGAGCCCAAGCAAGAAATACGAACAACTTAATCAGACTGAAGCGAGAAAAAAAGAAGGAGAATGCTGAAGCAATGCGAGAAAGAGGCGGAGAGATGAAAGCCAAATGGAGAAGCTAGTGAGACTGGCCTTTTCTTTGGCGAAGGCTCCCTCAGCAGCGCAGTGATGTGTGTAGCACATAATGTTACACAAATGGTGTATGTTTGTCATTGAGCGGACAGATAGCATCTGGAAGTAGGGGGGAAAGTAGAGAGAGTAGTAGCCTGGGGATATATTGAAGTAGCAAAATCGAACACAGCCATGCTTGTTATAGCTGCTTGTTTTACTGTGACAAGTGGAGGACTCAATAGATGAGATCCAGATGGTTGGTCTGATCATGTGTGTGATATCCCTGCTCCAATAATACAGAAGCTCGCCAAAGCATGGGGACGGATAGCTAGAGGTTGAGATGCAAAGTTGAATCTTAGGGCGTCGACCAGACACTATCGCCAAGGTTTTGAGCCCATTATAAAGCTGACAGATATATTGGCCGAGGAACTTGTGTGTGTCAGGACAAGGGCTTGTCACTCATACATACAGAAGAGCATGCACATGTAGGCCTCACTGCCGGAGGATTGAGTGGTGGCTTTACTCTGAGAGGCGATCATACAGTTGATGGAGGTAGATGGGACGGAGCCAAGGCCGTCTCTTATACCTACCTACCTAGGTTGGTAAATACCTGTTGCAGTCAGGACCAGGAACATGGAAGACAAGCAATGTGGCGCGTTAGAAATGAGATGGTGGCTTGAGCCTTGATATAAGTCCCACGTACATCGCTGTCAGCACCAGACGATGGTTCGCGCCTCAGACGGGCTGAGTTTGGTCTAGGCTGGGAATGTGTGATTGTCCGAAGCAGAAAGCGCAAGAAAGGAAGGGCCGAAGCAAGGAACGCCTTGAAGCCGTGTGGGACAGACGATATTATGGCAATGGCAGATGGAAGTTGGGAAGGTGCAGCGGTGGAAGGGCTGAAGCCGGAAGGAAGGCTCCACCCGGGGCGACGACGGGCCCAGGCAAGTGTGTGTCAGGACCGTTTCGGGCGGTGGACGGACCGGGCAAGCGCAATGCGACTCTGGCAAAGACACCGCAGAGCTCGAGTCGGCCAGCCTGGCTGCCGAGCAGGGAACATTTGTCTTGTTGAAACAAAAAGAATTCTACAGTATTGTACTGTACTGTCTATGGACTCCCGCCGACCCTCTCACCAGAACGCTTTATCTCACGGCACTCGGGAATCCCCTGGCCCGTTCGTTTCCAACACTGCTCGCCCGGGTCGCAGCGAATCAGTGCGTCTGTCGCATCGCCCAACGCCCCTTGTCACGACATGCAGCCAAACAATTGTCGAATGGGACCGACTCGGGAAGGCCAGAAGCCGTAGTAGAAATCCAATTCTGATGAAGGGGGACCCGTTACGCACGGGTAGGAGATTGTCCATGTGGTTTCGAGCAGTCATGTCTCCGAAAAAGCCATAACTACTTTAGTTCATCCTCTTCTTTTTCGTGTTTCTTCTTTTCTTTCCCATTCGGCGCATTCCATCTTTGACCTGTTTTTCTTTTCTTGGCATCCCGATTCCTTTTTTTTGTCATATTTCTAATTTTGCCTTGTTCGCTCGTTTTGTGAAAATACAGCTGGTCTGCATGATATCATAATTTGACATCTGAACGAACGAAACTTGGGTTCGAGTCTGTACATAGACTTAACTATTCCCATCCCGTGGCTGGTCCCTTGGCGATATACATCTACATAATTCACGACACGAAAACTTTGGAAAGATGCCTTCTGTCAAAACTGCTGCGCTGGCGCTGCTGGCTTCTACGGCCGCGGCACTGCCCGCCTTTGAGAGACTGGGTTCTCGAGCATTGGAGATGACGGAGTTTAAGAGGCAAAATAATGGATCGCCTGCGCCGGCTGGTGGCTTGACTGATCCAGATATTCTACAATTGTAAGTTTACGAGAGTCTTTCACATAAATGTATAATTGCTAACATTTCTTCAATAAAGCGCCTTCACACTCGAACACCTCGAGGAGGCATTCTACCGCCAAGGCTTCGCCAAGTTCCCCGACTCAGACTTCACAGCTCTGGGTCTCAAGCCCGGGCAAGTCAAGGACCTGAAGCAGATTGGAAAAACGGAGCAAGAGCACGTCGTGTTCTTGCAATCGGCGCTCGCGCAAGTTGGCGTGCAGCCCGTCCAGCCATGCGAGTACGACTTCAAGTTTACAGACGCCAAAGGCATGGCCACGACTGGCGCGCTGCTTGAGAATGTGGGCATCTCAGCGTACTTGGGCGCCGCGAAATTGATCAAGGACCCGTCCATTCTTACCGCCGCGGGCTCCATCTTGACGATTGAATCAAGACACCAGAGCTCGTTGCGCGTGCTGCTCGGCCAGACGGCTGTCCCCCAGGCGTTCGATGCTCCGCTTGGCCCTCGCGCCGTCTTCTCCATGGCTGCTCCCTTCATCAAGTCGTGCCCACAAGGGTCCAACCTTGCGATTCAGGCCTTCCCGGCGTTGAGCATGGAGCAAGGACAGTCGTCAGCCCTGGCCGTTGGCATGACTGTCAAGGTCAAGGCTGCGAGCGGCGCATCTGGTGCCACCCAATGCGCATTCACATCTGGAGGCGTGGTCCCCGGCGGCACGATATTCACAAAGTTCTCGGAGACTGAGGGCTGCCAGATTCCGCAGGGTGTCGTGGGTGTGACATACTTGTCTCTTGCCAAGACTGCGGCCCTCGATGGTGTATTGACGGACGATAACACGGTTGCTGGGACTATGATCCTGGGACTGTAGAGGGGATGGATATATTTTACTTGATTGGACTATGGGTGGAGGAGTTGGTATAGACGTAGCTTTTATTAATGTCGACAAAATTCAAAATAATTTATTCATGTCAAATGCATTTTCTATCTGATGAATTAGCCTTGAAGTTGGTTGGTTGATCAGCCCTCTTTAATCATCCCGACTTGGTTCATACTTGCAATTTCTCTCGATGACTACAACCAGCCCCTATCAACCAGCATTGTGTTTCTACATTGTCCTGTCTTTATTTTCAATGTGTCACGTGAAATCTCATCAACTCACCTTTATCAATCACCAAATTATCAGTAAAGTCCAAAAATTCACATCACCGAACAGTACCCATCAAGAATCGGCAAGATCAAGTGCTGTCCCATCGCCCACAGCACCGAGTTACACCCACACACAACTCCCTCACAAACCAACCCCAACCCGAGCACGCAAAAACGCACAAGCCGCAAAACCCCAATTACTCAAAAAGCCCCGATTACCCCCAAAACATCCTCTCATTTCCACATAAATGAATCTCACCATCTAGCGTTTCCGACCTCGTCGCATCGGCTGAGGGTCCTGAAACGGCGCTGAAGCACGGGGTGTGTGGGGAGGGGAGGGGGGGCACGGAGAACATGGCTGCGGACGACGTACTTGGTTTTGGATCTGAGATTCATTTCAAATACTGAGGTCGTGCGCGATAATACGATGCGCTTATGGATTTTATCCTATTGCGATGAGATGGTGGCAATTCACTGGGAATGAATACTGATGGGCTATGGAAGTGGACTTGAAGATCGTGGACTAAGAACTGACTGACGCCAAGAACTGGACTCGTAGTACTTGTGCTAAGTGTTGATTTATAGCTTTAATACCAATGCAGGTTCAGGCTACAGCAAGAACATAAAAGCGTCACAACCATTGCAGACTTCTTATAAATGTATCGTGCTGTTATTGACATGGTATAATCGACTGCCATCAGCTCCGCGCGCAGTGCTGCCATCCCCCAATGGTCTGGCTTTGCCTTTTCTGATTGCAGTCGTGCGAGCCCATGTGGGCTTATGTTCTGATTCCCTCCAGCTCAATGTATACAATATCTACGCTATGTATACACTTGTGGCCACCGCTACATTGTGACTCGGCAGCCCAAAACCTGCACACCTTTCATGACTTCTGCTTCCACATCTCTGCGACACCCAGCCAGGCTCGACATTGCTGTCGCCCATCCCCTTGTAAGCCTCCTCGTACGGCGCAGGCATAAAATCTGCGTAGTGCTTACTTGTAATAATGGCAAGTAGTCTGTCCTGTCCAAATCATTGGACATGGTAATATCCGAAAAACAAAGTGATAAAGTCTTTTTACTTTTGGTTAGTCCCGATTGCCCGCCTGTATTTCTTTTTTGAGAGTCGGTCGAATAAATCATGGTGCTGATGCCTGCCTCAGATGAGATGCATGTTCGCCTCGCCTAATCGTGACACCGCGCTCAGAAAGGACGAGCGTCCAGATAAGCTTGAGCCTTGGCCCAAGCTGTCTTGTCCGCCTTGGGAAGCTCGTCAGCTGCCAGAGTCTGCACACCCTGGTTGAGAGCGTTGACGAAATCGACGCAGATACGGAAGTCCTTGGTCAATGCTTCGGCAAACGGAACAAACGTCTCGGGGAAGACTTCCAGGCGCTTAGCTCGCTTCTTCTTGCTATCCGCAGCCTCATCTTCATCAAAGAACGTTCGAACAGCAATGCCGAGGCCAATGTCTGGCTCTTGCAAGAAGGGGAGCCTTTGCGAGAAAGATTAGTAAAAATTCAAAACAAGAATAAAGTCGCAAAGTAAGGACAAGAATATACCTTTGGCTGATGTCCAAGTAATCATCTCGCTCTCGCTTGCACTGTCCGTACATAAACATGGATGCCACAATCGCCTCGATAAGATCGCGGTCAGCCTCACGGACGGCGGTGGACAGCGAGCGGAACGCCAACAGACTCTTGTTAAGAGGTCCAGTATACCCGTACACCTGATGTCGCAGCTTGAGCAATGTAGCACACTGACTGATCAACACCAGGTTCGACTTGTCCTCGTCACTGCCACGGCGAGGCAACCCAGCAATACCTTCCTGATGCTTTGCTCCCAGTACGCCCAGCCTGATCAGTTCAAACGCAAGCAGGGCAGCTTCGTCGAGTCCGGGTATCTCGGGACGATTTTCGCTAGCGTCCTTCAGTGCCAACAGCGTAGTGGCCAACGCGTTACCCCATTTGGTCAACGTGTGCGAGTCGTTGACATAGCCTCGCAGGTGAAGGAATCGCCAAATCGCGACAGACGTCACCATCTCCATGCTATCAATGCCTCTGATCTTGCTTTCTTTGGCCCTCGTCTTTTCCACGAAATCCGAATTGGCAAGGGCGAGCACCTCGAGATAGATGGGACCGGCAAAGTCTGCTGGGAACACGCTGCGCAAATCGCTCTCCTTGACATCCCAGCTACCCACCAGCTGAGAAGGGGCTGGCTGTAAAGCTCGATGATTGATCGTGTAAGAGAACTTGGGGTCAAACCAGACACGCATGGTGATGTCCTTGTGTCCAATACCTCGGTGTACGCGAGGAATGATTAGGCCCAGAGCTTGCTCCTTGACAGGAACGAGCTTAGTAGTGACGAGATTCTTGTACTCGTCGGATATGACACCATCTAGAGTCGGTTGTACTAGTATCTGACCGTGCGTTATACTGTTCAGATTTCGTGCACCGATCAGACCGGTGTTCAGGTAGTGGAAGAGCTCTTCCGGCAGCTGAAGACCAAGATATTCGTGATTATCCTTGGTGAGCCGGTCAAAGTCGTTGACGGTGACCTCGCCGGTTTCGGCAATGTAGATGAAATGATGGATCGCCATGCGAGCCTTTCGGTACTTGTCCAACCAGTTGGCATCTTGAGCCTGCAGGATATCGTTGAACGAATTGCACGCGTTGGCAACGCCCTTGTCCGACGTTCTCAGAATGTTGACCGCGTCACCGACGGTGAAGTGGTTGGGGTACATGGCGTTGCCCAAAAGAGGGGGGAATGTGGGTAGGAAGGAGGTGCCAGTCATAAGTAAGGCGTCGATGAACATGGGCTCAGCAACGCTCAAGGCGCGCATGATCTTCTTCTTCGAGATGGCCGAAACCAGCTTTGCGTCCCAATCGAAGCCGCGAATGATGGAATCCTTGATTGGGTAGAGCAGGAGCTCTTGAGGGCCCATAACGGCAGCGCATTGATCGGAATCGATGAGCTCGAAGTAAGCCAACTGATTCACGTTAGTTTGGGCTGTGGGCATGTTATTGGGCTGAAAGTTCATGGAGATGCCGTACCTGAGCGCATGCGTTGTAAGGAGGAACCAGAAAGTGCAAGCCACGCTTCTTCAGGATTGCCTGCAGCAAGGGGTACAAGTTCTGGACGATATAGGCGCCTACGACAATGACAACGATTTAGTATAAAAAAAGTGCTCCATCAACCCTACCGTCACCGAGGAACAACTGGAAAGAGTTTCGCCTACCTGGGTTGGCTCCGAACGTAGTCACTGCTTGCTCAGCTTCTGAACGTGAGTACAAAGCCCATGCCTCGTCTGTCTTCTTGTTGGCTGCTCGCCTGCGCTTGAGACCAACTTCATCCTGTCCTGTGATGGACTGTCCGTCGAAAACAAAGAATGGTACAATACGGTTCTTCTCCCACGAGTCGAGGTTTTGGTTGATATGTGTCTGGATGCCGGTCAGGCCGCCGAGGGCCGAGAGAAGGGGTTCGTGGGCGGGAGGCGTGTCGAGCAGCTGGCTCAAGTAGTACGTCGCATCGACGGCAATGGCACAGTCTTCGAGCTCAGAAACATCGTAAGAACTGGAAGTTGTGACTAATGGTTAGTTTTTGGTCTTCTAATATTTGCCTAAGCTCGGCGTGGGACGTGGACGGAGAAGGGATCGCGATATGGATCGTAACATACGTTGCCTGGGCATGGATGTACGAATCCTCGATGAGAACTATCATCATCAATCATGTTAGCTACTTGATTACAAGGTGTGAAGAGTTCAACATGTAATCTAGACATTGGGCGGCTCTTGGGGTCATCGACAAGTTGTTGGTCAAGCATCGCCGGGGAGCACGTGGGCGCAGTGAGCTTGACAAGAAACACATGAGCTGCGGTTTTGGCGCCGCCGGCAACTCAGTAACATGAGCAGAACCGAAGTCGCGGCAAGGCAGTATCGTTCGAGCTTGTGCCATGCCGGTAGTATCAGTGAATGCCCCCCTCTATTGGCATGGCGCACGCAACATGACAATTACCATCTCCAAAAGGTGTACGCGCAGCTGTTGTCCCGCACAAGATGCCCAGAGTTCAAATTTGGCCGGAGAATCGTCCGGAGAATCGTCCGGAAAAGTGGATGAAGGGATTGACTCACACGGCATGCTGGGCAAGAGCGATGGCGACCGGTGCGCCCGTGTTCGAAGAGGGGAAAATCACTCGCCGACTCACAAGGCTTCTGATCAGGAGACAGAGGTTGCGCCGGCGTCGTCGTCGAGAGTGGATGGAGTTGTGGATTTCAGAAGAGAACAGAGCCCCAATGGAAGAAGCAGCAGGCAGTCTGGGCGGATTGGATGACAGCTAAGCCAACCAGAGCGAGCGGTCACGGTACTGCGTTGTGGATTCGAGGCGCGAGGGAAGCAGGCCGGCAGCCTTGGACTGTGGCGCCAAAGCTAGCTCTGCCGAAGCTCCCCAAACTTCAGGGTGTCGGTGTTGGCGTCGGAGTCTCGCCCTGTCTCAGTTGTCTGTCTGATCTGTTGTTGAGAAGCTGAAGTGTGCAAGTAAGGCGATGCTCGGTGGAAGTGCAAAGTGCGGCGATTTGATCTTAAGGTTTTGGAGGAAGGAGCAGCGGGACGCGATGTTTGGCGCCGCTTCGAAATTGACAGGGTGCAGGACGTCTGGTGCACCTGCCTGACATATGTTTGACAATCAGATGCTGGAGCTACGGAGCACAGTACATGCGCCTTCATCAGTGTTTCTTTGTCAGGCACAGGTCACAGCAGTGGATGGGTGGCACGCACAAAGACGAGGCGCGGGCAGCTGCAGCATTGTACCAGCCACAGGAGATTCAGCCACAGGAGCGCTTGAGCCACGCACCCGGCCCAGAACCGAGACAGCTTCCTGAGTGGCTGTGCAGGCGTCACTTTCCAGACAGAGGTCGCATGGAGGGGTCCGGCTCACTAACACAGACAACATCGGACGACCCCGATACGCTCCAGTTCATGGCAGCACATCTCATCTCAACCAAGCTTTCTTGTTCTTTCTTGCTTTCTCATGCACACTGCACAAAAGAAAACCCTAAGAAGTCTCTTGTTCACCTAACGTACAGGAGCCCCCATTTTAGAACCGAGACCCGCCGTTCACCCTTTGACATCTTAGTTCCTCCCCCACTCGCTACAGTGCCTCCTCCACACTTCACATCAACTCTCAAGACAAGCATCGTATCAAACGATTGAACATAAAATCAGTCAATTCATCATGTCCTCCCCACCAGCAGACATCCCAATAATAGACCTATCCGGCCTGCAATCAGACGTTGCAAAACAGCTCGTCGACGCAGCCGCCGAGCATGGCTTTATCTACATCCGGAACCTCGGCCACGACATTTCCGCCGCGAGCGTGGATGAGGCATTCGAGCTGGTACCTGGATCCCCCTTTCCAACATTTTATTAACGCAAATCCAGGCAAACCCGGAACTTATATAGAACAAATAAGATAGATGACATACTAACCAGTTTGCACTTTGCAGTCCAAAAAACTACTAGCGGCTCCCTTGGAAGAAAAGCAAGCTTGCTCGATCCAAACCAATAACCGAGGCTGGACAAGCATGCACGCTGAAACCCTAGACCCCAAGAATCAAAAGGTGTGAATCTCACAAAAGATATCTGACCACTTGAGAACAAGTAGCACTAACACCTACAAGGTTGGAGACTTCAAAGAGTAAGGAAAAACACCAGCCCAGTTACCAAAGAACCCATCATTAACACCACAAAGAGCATTCAACTTTGGCGAGTTCATCGACGGCAAAGCCCAGCAGCCCGTTCCGCCTACCATAGCCGCCGACGAGGCCAGATTTTCCGCGTTCGCTGATCTATGCCGCGCATTGTGTCGCAAAATCCTTACGCTTCTCGGCCAAGGTCTCGAGGTGCGTCTGTCCACTCAACCATCTTTCATATCCAAACTCACCAATGAACAGGTCGACACGTTCTTCTCATCAGCGCACTTTCAATCCCAATCAGGATCAGGCAGCATCCTCCGTTTCCTGCGCTACCCTCCCCCTTCCACAACTGCTCATTCACCCAGCGATATTCGCGCGGGCGCGCATTCCGATTACGGTTCCATCACCCTGCTCTTCCGTCTAAAGGGCCAGGCTGGTCTTGAGATTCTGAAGAAAGATAACACATGGGCGCCTGTGCCTGTTGTGCCTCCTGGAACTGAAAATGACCCTAGTCCCCCTATATTGATCAACATTGGGGATTTGCTGTCGTACTGGACCAATGGACTGTTTCGAAGTACGGTGCATAGGGTAGTATTTCCAGAAGGCAGCAGTACCTCTAACGGTGTGGAGGGCGAGACAAGTGCGCAGCCGAGGTACTCCATTGCGTACTTTTGCCATCCCATGGACACTGCCCTGCTGGAATCTGTGCCTAGCGAAAGAGTCAAGACGTTCAAGCCGCAAGAGGGTGCGGTTGATGCGAATCCATATGCCCAAAGGAAGGTGTTGACGGCGGGAGAACACCTGTTGATGCGCCTCAAAGAGAGTTATGGAACGCTGTATGAAGATGAGAAGGAATAGTGACGTTATTATGAGTAAAGCAATGAGAAGAGACAGTGCTTGAAGTATGCTAATGCTGAGTACCGTGAGGTTATGCTCTGTATGCTCTGTATGCGATCCAACGATTAAACAATCCCGCAATACCAACGCCGCCACGGATCGTGAAACCCGTCATAGTATTTCTTCTTGGCTTCTTCATCCTCCATCACCTTAAGATGTTCGAGCATGCGCCAATCATACACGGCAATCCAACCGCGCGTCTTCCTAGGCAACGCCTTACGATTCCCCTCGACACGTGCCAAAACCTCCTTCGTTTTGTTCTCCCTGTCCACCGTATCTACAAGTATGATTATGCTTGGAGACTTGTTGCTGAGTGTGGCCCCGAAATTGTTTGCTTCGAGCCACTCGTCCATATCGCAGACAGAGTTTGCCACACCGTGCGCTTCCACTAGACTTGTTCTTTCCGCAGAATCTCGGAGAGCAGAAGAGGCCAGCAACACCGTGCAACCAAATAAATGGCATTTGTCCCCAGCAAACATACACTTGTTGTTCGTATGTTTTTCTGGTTCGGCTTCTTGTGTTGGCCGAGATGCTTCGCTCCTTGGCGAAGATAAGATGGTTATCTGGGTACAGCTCAAGGTTGGATCGACTTCGACGGACTGTTTCATGGACTTTTCTTGCGAACAATCGTTTTCTTGAGTCTCCGGAACAAAAGACTTTGAAAATTGGTCTCCTTCCAGCGGAACAGCGAACGACACGTGGGTTTTGGTCGATTGTTGCGACGCATTTCCATCAACGTCCTCCAAAGGCTTTCGAGTCTTCTTACCAGGTTTCACGGGTGACGAGTGGGTCATCTCGGAAACACGGCGCTTGGAACCTGGGGAGGTCATTGAAGATGATGAATCAAGACATTTACGCTTTCTTTCCTCGACTGGCGTGCTGTGATGACTTGTCCTTTGCGACAGCTCTAGCGGTGATGATGTAGGAGGCGTGAGAAGTGACGCGACAGAAACAGCAAATGATCGCTGACCATCGAAATTTGTTCTAGCGGAATCCGGACTACTGGACCGACCCATCACAGGCGACACTGATGTGCGTGAGCTGCGCGGCGATGGAGTAGGCATTGTAGTAGCAGTCAACTGACTAACAGCATCGACCACCCGCCCTCTGGGATCGGCACCTTCAAGTTTTGCTATCCATTGTAGGTTTTCCTGGCTATCTTCCAAGTCAGGGGTTGCCTGGCTTCTCTGGCCATTCCCTGGAGCTCATCAAAGGTGACTGTATCTGAGTAATCTCTATCAAAGTGGATTTTCGAGACGGTGGGAAATCGTGGGGTCCAGAAGCCCATGTTTCCTGGTCTATCGAAGCTGAAACATCTCAGATCAAACGCCGGGGGGTTCTGAAAGGCTGTTGTCAAAGGAGCATCAGCTTCAATGCCGCTGGGGATCTGTAACTTGGTCGCGGTATTGATGGCCAAGGTGACTGGCTCAGGGTTGTTATGTGCCATCAGCATCCGGAGAAGCGACTCCGTGACTTCAACCGCGGTGACTACCGTAAATTCAGGTATAGCGCTCCAACGCCTCACTTCCTCTTTGTTGTTGAGGCAACCTAGGTAGAAGACGGTCCATTTCAGATTGGGAATCTTGAAGGATCTCGCTTTTGTGGCGTTATACCCGGCGCCGACAACTGCAAAGTCTCCTATCTCACCAAACGTACCGATGTACTCCTTTTTAAGCTTGATGCAGAGACCAAAGGTCCGACCGTCACGGTTGTCGAAGTCGAAGTAGGGTTCGTCGGGCTTCAACACCAAGCCTTCCCCCTTGGTAGTGATAACTCTAGCGAAAGCTTTGCGAAGTTCGGACGCTCCTGTTGGACGGTGGAAATCAACGAGACTTCGCTTCACAAGCTCTGCTCGACCCATCTCGCAGTGGATCGTTCTTTTCAAGATACCAAATCACTCGGAATGACGAACACTCAGTAGGGATTGTCCATCAATCGACAATATATCGTAGTACACTAACATCAGACTTTCGTATGATCTCGGTCTTTGTCCTATGTTAGTTGAAGTTTGGGACAGATTTGAATCGCCAACTTACGGTGAATCCATGTCGACATCCAGTAGCCGGCCGCGTCTGGCTACGTGATTCTGAATTTTATGGAAAGGCATGATTTTATTCTCCTATTGAGCGGCATGAGTGATTAGGTTTTCTGGGACCTGACTCCATGGGTCTTACCACATCATTGTGCACTACAAGCTCCCCTTCGAGAATGCATGAATGAAGTATCGTGCAATCAGAACGGCCAAATCCGATTGATTTGATGATTATACTACAATAAGTCAGAACCAGGTAACGGGAGTTTGTATGCGGTGGTCTCACCCATGTAACTTGTGTCGGTCGTCGGTGCTATCCTTGCCACTTTTTGAGAAGATTTGTATTTGCGGCTTTCCGGTTGATATGTCAACCTGAATTTGGCAATATTCTCCGTCAATTTTGTCTTCGACGCTCATCCGACCATGACCCATGTCCAAACAATATTTGATGCTTCGTCCCTTGAACCAGTTCTGTCGTCCTACTTTGACGCCAAGCTTTGGTTTAACTAGAGCGAGGATGCTACCGTGTGAGGGAACTCTCCTTGACGTGCCACTTAAAGCTCCATTCTTGAGACTCTGAAGCGTCTTGATAGCCGTAGCGAAATCCTCCTGGACCTTCAAAATAAGCGGCAGGGTGGTGTCGCAGCATCTATTAGATGAGCTCAGAATCAAGGACCAAGGGGTGATAATCCTTTAGAACAAGCCGTGTGAACCATTTGGCCTCTCGGGCTGAAAGCCTTTGGTAAATGTGCTGCAAGCCATTCCTCCCCCGCGAATGGGCCGCAGAAGCTGAACGAGCTCGGATCGATGGCGAACTCCATATTATTTGGGAAGCTATGTCATGTAAGACCAGATTGATTTCTTCAACAGTTACTCGGTGCTGATCGCTATACAACGGATTCGGCTTGGCCGGAAGTGAGCACAGTTGATTTGATAAAGACCGGCGCAGGATTAAAACCTACCGTAGCGTTGAGGATTCGCTCTACGCAATCAGCAAGATCAGTACCTTGGCCGGGTTGCTTGTACAAGCCAAGTTCAACAAGTCTAGACGTGCCCAGCATCAAGGCTCTGCCGATCACCTTTTCGAGTGTTGGCGTTTTGATGCAGTACACACGATCGGTGCGTTTGTCGGGAAGCAAAGTCGAGAGAAGTGCGGCGAGATCGACATCTTGAGTATCGATGCATTGTCTATTCTGCGCGAACCACTGGGTGATCGTCTTGGTGTTTGCTTTGTTTGCTTTGTACAGGATGTAGCATTCGTCTAGCAAATCGCAGACTAACGCAAATGGAATAGGCATTGCAGCTCAAGAATAGTTCGACGAAAAAAAGAAAGAAAAAAATTCAACTGAACGAGAAAACGATATATTTGTATTCAAAAAATAAAACAGCAAAATAATCAGCTTCCAGAACACATTCGCACCCTCTGGGCTGATTTAGGTTTGAATCTGGAAGCAAATTCGGCTGACGTGGTGCTACATTAGGCAAGCCGAGCGCCTTCGAGTGATGAACAGGCAGCAAAGCCTATCAGCAGTGATTATGCGGCCAGCGCGAGGGGATTTACGGATCCATTCCAGGCTGGTGCAGGCGATGCGGCCTTAGAATCATGGTGTCGCGAGTCCCAAGGCTGATTGATGATTGAAAGTCGACGCGTTTTGTGTCTCGGCCCACGTCAAAGTGGGACCGACTGCCAGGCATGGCACGCGACATTGACAGGAGGTCACATGTTGAGACGGAATCCGTGTTCTGCCTGCACGTACTAATATTCGTAGTACTTGAGAGTTTGCAGAGACAATCACGCCCGTCGATTAACGAGGTCTTGGTGAGTATGGCAGTTTCCTTCCATTATGCAGATACTGAAACTTAGGGTGGACATGTGAGCGTCGGTATCATCGACGCGCAACCAGAGATATTTCGGCTTTGCACATGCTAAGAGCATCGAGAGACGCATCCCAAGCCACGGACTGACCGGTCAGCCAGCACACATCGGAGCAGATTCCCAACGCGCGAAGACAAGTTAGAAGCAGGTGCTGATCTTCCTCACATAATCGCCGCATCGATGCATGCTTCTCGACGTGCGATTGCCTAATGGTCTTCATCACAAGCCATCAGATCTAGTTTGACAGAACAGAGATCTGGTTCGAGTGCTAAACAGAGCACCTCCACATGATAGTGATTGGCCGCTTAATCTCAGTGGGAAATTGGAGTTCCTGCAGGTTCCTGGCAGGCTCCAGCTCCAGTCCTCCTGTTATTATTATCACCGTCTCCACAGCTGACGAGGGCCATCGCTGGATAGTGGAGCATTCAAGACCGCCACGTCCCTTGCAAAAGCACCAGACTCCACGAGCACTCACCAGAGCGCTAGTCCAGGCACAGCTTGCAGTTGAAGCTGCACGCCACAGCTAGAGTGCGTTTTCAGGGACTGCCTTGGTCACTGCGCTCCACCGTATCCGCCGGTTGTCGTGGTAAAGCTCAGGTTCGGTGGTTTCAAGATGCTGCGGGCGGTCGTACGGGGTACGGTAAACAAAGAGTTGAAGGAAGTGAGGGATAATAAAATCAGGTGCTGAACGACTACCGAGGGCTATTGGCGGCATATTGACGATCCAAAGTCGGGGTCCGACATGAATTATGAACGACAACCCGGTGCATTCTCGTATGAACAACCAGGCATGGCCATGACTATTGGCATTATTACTATTATTACTAGCTCAACCTCCCAACTTGAATGTGCATAATAGCTCCAAATTGGCGCGTTTTGTTTCCCGCATACCTATTCCGCTCGAGCCAAAGGGCTTCCATCATAACTTAATACACCAGCTGGCCCTTCATCGCGCCCGTCCACTCGTCCCATCATCCCATGTTTGTCCGAGACACACCCGCCCTCTCGTGTGTTCCAAACAAAGCTCCACGACCAAGACACAAGGCAGCTGTCTTTCTCAGACACGCACTCCGTTTTGTACACAAAGAGCGAGAAACAAATCTCCGCTTCGCGTGTTGATCGACTTAGCGAACGACAAACGGTCAAAACCACCACACAACCCCCTACATCTTGATCTTGATTTTGCTGTTGTCCTGCCAGACAGCTCCTTTCGCTTGCCAGCACTGCCCGGCTCCGCGCAATTTGGCTCTGGTCTGCCAAACACCAACGCCGTCCCCCCAACTCGACGGGACCCCTGGTTACCTCGGCGCCCAGATGACGATCCGTCCAATGGCTTGTGGCAGCTGAGGAGACGACGCCCACTATCAAGGCATAAGCCCCCCCCGTGTCCCCCCTCCCATCCTAATAAGGTTGGCTGCTATCGATTCGATCCCCGAGGATTCAGTTGGAGGTTGGAGGGTTGCTTGGACCGACCAGACCAGACCATTCTCGCTTGGTGATTCGCCGTCGAAGCCGTCACCCCCCCTAGCCCGTAATGAGGAGCAGAGCTGACATTGGCTCAATTGCTCCTCTTCTCTGTACACACTTTCACTCATGACTGCTCTTCAACTCTCCATATGCGCACTCGACCGCTGCTACGCTCTTTTCGATGATTATCGCCATCTAAACCAGGGTCAATTCCTCAACGCGCTCTCTCCCCGGGTCGCCGCCGCTGGTGCCTCTGTCCGGCGACGCAGACACCACCACCACCATCAACAACACTCCTGCGCCGCATCCACTTGCTCCGTTATCCAAAATCGCTAAGAGGCCGCTGGCTATGGCCTCTACCCAAGAAATTCGCCGTCGCTCTTCAGCTGCCGATCGCACCACTGTCGAGTCGTCGGTAATTGCATCCGCAACCGCAAACACATTCGTTTCCTCTGACCGCACGTCAGAAGCACCCCTGACAACAGCCCACGACAGCACAGCTTTCAACCACAACACCACGAAAAGCAGGCAGAAACTAAACCGGCTTTCCGGGAGCGATGCAAGCACAATGCCTCCTCCACCACTTCCAGCAGAACAAAATGCCGGTCCATCGTCGTCGTCTTCTTCTTCTTCATTAGCGCGCCACGCACGCTCCGGGTCTTCTTCACGAATTCCCAATCGACTTTCACTCACACTTCCAATTGCATTGCCAACTAGCGATCCTTCAAGACCGACGCCGTCTGCGTCAGCATCCACACCTTCCTCAGTGCCACCTACTCCCCAAGACAACTCAGCCATGCCATCGCCATCCAACGTAAACGAGTTCATAATAGCAATCGCCGCCAAGGAGCGCAAAGTGATGGAGTTGAGGGAGGAATTGACACGAGAAGAAGCAGAACTCGCATTGCTCAAGAAGCAACTCTCTTCTACAGATACGCTGCACAAAAGGGGAACCGCTCATCAGTCGGAATTGAGCGGAAGCAGGACTGCCACACCAACAGCTGACGCGGATGTGGTTTCTCCCAGACGCAGTGTTGATTTTGACCGCAGGACACAGTTCCTTCAGAACCAGGGCACGCCTACTCATAGCAGGCGGCGTGTCATACGAGGCGGACACACCCGCACACTTTCCCTGCTCTCGCCGGCGAGAGCAAACTCTGAATTTTCTGTACTCGACGAGCAGACAGCACCGAGCGCAGACTCTCAATTTTCTCTGGCTGGGGATCGAAGGCTGAACCACGCATCTAATCCGGCGCTACCGAAGCGAGCATCATGGCAGCCTCGATCTCAGCAAAATTCTCCTGTTGTGCCACAGATCATGGAAGATTTCAAGCTCGGTTTGAGGGCGTTTGTGGAGGACATTCGACAAATTACCATTGGTGATGAACCAATCAACGGTCAACCTTCACAACGTAGTCCACATGCCGGCCACTACCGCACTGGTTCTCTCAGCCAAGGCGTATACACGGATCTTGGCAGATCGCGGTCTGTCCAATATCGCCCAAGCACGACAGCGGAGTCCCCTTCCGTCACAGCTCCTCCAATACCGCTGAGCAAGCGCAAAGATGCACCCCTCGAGAAACCCAAGCCCGCCAAAAGCAAGCACTTTTCATGGACGCCATTAGGTTTCGACTCAATGGATGACACCGACTGGGCGAACTGGGAGTCCCCTGTCCCCGTCAAGAGCACTCACTGGAGTGGATCAACAATCAACAGCGGTGCCATGGACGATATTCAAAGTATTCCCGAGAATGCCGAGGAAGCATCGACCTCCACGCCTTTGTGAGTGCATATCTTTGTCCAAATCTACAGAATCACAACTAACAAGCCGTGCAGAAAAAAGAAGCCCACCGTCGAAACCCCCATCCTCTCCCCAAACAAGCTCGAAGAACTGCTCCCAAACGTGGTGAATCGGCTTTCGCCGAGCAACATAAAACGCACCGCCAACAACCTCCTCGACGAGTGGGAAAAATCCCTGGTGGCCCCTTCCGAGGGGGAAGTGGCCAACAAGGAAAACACAGCATCATGAACGACATTGTACAACTACAACAGATACAGCGACAGCCGGTATTAATGCAGTTGCAGTTACAGATGCAACCGCAGCAGCTGGCGAATCTTGGCATATGTATATACTTACAGCGCATGAGCGGCAAACACGGAGGTTATCGTCAGCGACTCCATCATTTACTTTGTTTTTTGAAGATGGCGATGGACATCATGTCCGCCGAGGCGGTGAGGCGGATAGCCGTCGAGAACATGGGCTGGGTACAGCGCATGTTGGTGGCGAGGGCAATGAGGGAGATTTGGGGTCTTGTTTTGTATGGGAGGTATGTGCGGAGGGCGGCGGGGATGCGGAGATGGAGACGGGATGAAGGATATTTTGTGCTATTTGGGAAGAGATACAAGTTTGAGTAAGGGATATTTTTGGGGACTGCTACTCTTTTTTTGGTTTCAAAAGTACATAGTATCTAGGTAGATGACGACATGATGTAATGTGACACGATTGAATAGCTGGATTGGTCCATGATTGTCGAGTCGTGAGTATGAGGCTGTGTGTGTTTTGATAGGCTGGCGCAGAATGATACTCTTTGGGAATGAGGAGAGTGTCCCTGCATGCGGAGTTCGTCAGAAATCGATTGCTGGCGGTCGACAACGTCCGAAAAATGTACGATATTAGCCTCATGCAGATCAGGGTATCCCGTCGCCGGGCGGGGTCCAGGCACGAAGTATTATCTGTAGGTTGAGCATGGAGTGACGTTGACGTCTTTCGGTCTGCCTGGTTGGCGTATTGGCGTCCGTCCATGTCCTCGCAATCGCATCCGCATCCCCGTCAGGCCAGTCTTTACCCCACCCACCAGAGCCCAGACACCAAACATCGATTTCTGGCTCAACGGGCCCGATCCCCGCTCCCCCAGCCCTGTCTGCCAACGGCCCCGCCGCAAGCGAATGCGAACGAGATCAACTTTACTCACCAGACCTAACTGCGTCTCGTTCATTGGTGTTTCAACGCAGCGCTGGCGACATGAAATGTCTGGCGCATTGCTGGAGAATGAACATTTGCGGGAAGCAAACTGAGCCCTATCCGAATGGTATTAGCGGCAATTAGACACCCGCATCCCGCACTCGCTAAGTTGGCGCTAGTGATGTTATGCAGACTTGTGTTCGGCGGACATTGCATTTCGCTCCCGGTCTCGCTTACACATGATGCACAATAAGTCGAGGTTGGTTGACGGGCATGCGTCAGCTCTCGCGTGGCACATGGACGGCTCACCTGCTTATTTGGTGGTGCATATGGACCGTGTTGTGTTTATGTCTCGGTGAATAGATAAATATATAAAGGCTGTGGTCGATGCCCGTTGCGATCGTTTTTAGTTTATTTCAGATTCACAACGTCAAGGGCTTTTGACTCGTCACTTCAAACGCATAGACCTCATAGAGCAACTTCACATTACCCGTAGCTTCGGCGCCCTTTTACTGTACCTTGTTCTCATTGCTATTCTACTTGACTTTCCCACTGACGTTGAAGACCCAAAAAAAGAAAAGACAAATTCTCAACACCATGCCTCGTGACTTTACACCCAAGCTTGCACCGCTCGGTGAGCCGAAACTCAGCGACCCCGTCAGCTTAACAACAGTAAGTCCCCTCATCAAAAAGACAACCCATCGTCAGCAAAACAAGCAACTCACCAAACCACCCAGCTCATCTTCAAATCCATCCTCGCCCAACGCCACAAATACTTCCTCGTCGCAGCCCTCCAGCTCGGCATCACAACCCTCTTCCCAGGCCGCTTCGCCATCGTGCCCATTGCGACACTCGGCCTCATCGTCCTCACAACCTACATCATCGACAAATTCACTCCCGCGCCGCCCCAACCGCCCGCCCACCTGCGCTCCGTCGTCCCAGGCCGCACGACCGCACAGCTCCCCAACCCCGATGGCTCCTTCGGGTCCACAGCCTCAAGCCAGCCACTCGTCGTCTTCAATCTCGGCGTGCAATTCAACCACCCGCGGGGCCAAATGGCACCGCACGCCAAAGAGCTAGCCGAAAGATTCACAGAAATGAACCGCGAGCTGCTCGCCCGTCGAGAAGAGCTTGGTCTCTTGAACATCACGACGTGGACGGGATCTGGTCTCCAGGAAGATAGTGGCGCGGACACCAACACCGCCAAAATAAGCTACTACTTCAAGAACGTCGAGAGCATTCACAAGTTCGCGCACGAGGAAATGCACAGGAAGGCGTGGGATTGGTACCACGCCGTGAAATCGCACCATATCGGCATCTTTCATGAAACTTTTCAGGTTCCCGCGCATGGACACGAGACCATCTATGTCAATTGTAAGCCGATGCTTTTGGGGGCCGGGATGGTCAAGACGGAGGAGAAGGGGGAGACGAAGTGGCGCAATTTGTTGGTTAGTGCGGATCACGTTGCCTTGAAGGGGCAGTGGGAGAGGCTGCATCGCGATGTCAACGGAGTGCCGAGGGAGTGAGGTTGGTAAAAGGAAGGTTCATGAGCATGAATGACGTTTGGGGCTTGATTGTGGGAATGGACTTGGGAAATGGAGGTGTTGCAGTATTGATGTCATTGAGGAATCAGCACTTCGATGGTACTTCTGGCGTTTCGTTAAAAATCATTATAGACTGAATCGTTTCTTTATTTTAGAGCGGTGCTAGTCCCGCTTGCTTAATACATCAGGTATAAAACAGCAAATTGTGGTATAAAACAATGGCGTCCTCATGGTCCGCCCAGGTGCTAAAAGGGAGAATTGTACAAGTCACCACTAGTAACTACTTTCCAGTTCCCAGAATAATCATGTTCGTCGACATTCCGCTCTGCTTGGAAAGCTTCACCACCCCATCCCCCAGACTCCACGTCCCATTGCCCCAAACCACACTCTCTTTGCTCTTCACCTTCATATCCTTCGGCAACGAAACCGAAACCTCGACATCAATAGCCTCATATCCTCCGTTCACTACAGACACAAGCACCTGCTCCTTCACAACCCAGTAAGCCGCATCAACAACCTCGTGTCCCGACACCCCAACACGCACCGCCCTCCCCGTAACAACGAAATCCCTAACCGGATTCCTCGACACCGTCGCCCCAAACTTTCCCATGATCTTCCCAAGAGAGTCGCTAAACGGCCACACCCACGAAGCAATAACCTTTGCGCCGTGGTGAAAAGCGAGCGCATTCATCGCAACCTCCTTCTTATCCGTCGGATCTCGAAACCAGTAGTCCTCCCCATGGAACGTCTGCGAATTATGAGCCTTGGTCTTGGGCCACAGGCCCAGCCACGTCTCGTATTGGTCTAGATTATCCAGACGGCGAGATACATCTTGCACGTTGCCCTGGCAGTTGTCGCAGCCGCAGTCGCCGTAGGTGGTGTTACATGGCGTGCCCCATTTGTTGAATGTGCTGTTGATGGCGATGGGGTACACGTCTTCCATGATGAAGTCTGCGCCGGCGGTGTACTCTTTAAAGTAGAAGTTTTGGCAGTTGAGGGTCACGGAGACGGGGTGGTAGGGGTCTAATTGGCGGATTGCGTCGCGGGCCTGCGGGAGGAGGTTGAAAGGGTCTTGGTGGCCGTCGGGTCTATTTTCGTTAGCACTTTTTCTATGTCGGCCATGGTTGGTGTTTTGATAGGGGACTCATTGGTGAACATGACAAGAAGGCATAAATGTAACAGTGAAAGTGAGGAAAGATAAACCGGTTGGAAGCTGGCGGAGGAATCATACTCATCTGCCCCCCCAATACGAATATAGCCCGTCAAAGTCCCTGATCACAGAAACCTGCTCCCTCACCGCTGTCAAGTTCTTATACGACCCCCTTAAATCATACATGTACCTCAACCCCAACCCATCCATATACGAGTACGCATCTCTCGAATTCTGTATCGTTGTCAATGAAACCATACTATTCAGCCCCAGATCCTTATATGCCTTGATTTTCGTCTTATACTCCTTGTCGCAGAGGAAATTATCACAAGAGGCATAGTACCCATACGGCAAAAATGGCTCGAACTTATTCCCTGTCGCCGGACTGCGAAACAGGATACCCCCGTGCAGGTTATCAAGCTTTGTCACGCTTCCCGTTTTCTTGTCCGGCAGAAAGACGACCTCGCTTGTGGCCGTGACATTGTTGGTGCCGTCGGACGTTGCGCCGAAGAGGATGACCTTGTAGGGCTCGAAGCGGGGCTTGAGGCTGGTGAGGTTGAAGGCGAATGTGTTTGTTGTGCTGACGTTGATGCGGTTGGAGATGAGGACGTCGTTGGTGGAAACGAGGTTGGCTGTGAAGACGAAGGGCGGCGAGGTGGGTGGCGAAGTGGTGAGCCCCGGCCATTTCTGGCCACGCCATTTGGAAACGTCGGCTTTGACGACGAATTCGGCTTGTTTCTCGCTTTCGAGGTAGATGCTGTACCTAGGCTTGAATTGTAGGTCTAGAGCTGGACCGTCGCGCAGGGGTGGTGGCTCAATTGTTTGACCGCCTGGCTCGAAACTAGGATATCTGTTTGGTGTGTGAGTTTGCGAGATCAACCATGAGAATTTAAATTGGTGTTGTTTGAAATGGTCTGTATAAAAAGTGGCTCTTACTGAGGCTGGTACGCTTTGCCACACCATCGCGGCCATTCTGGGTAATTGCCCGTCTCCTGCGCCGCGGCGAGGTTGATGAAGGGGAGAACGGCAGTGATCAAGCCCAATGATTGCACGGACAACGGACTTCGCCAGGTGATGTGGTTCGGGAATTGAGGCATTCAGTGAGGGGAGTGCGGGCAGCCCACGGGTATTTCAATCCATGCCAATCTCAATGGGTAGATTGACGGCACGAAACTTGCGATTGTAACGGGCAATAATCTGCAATCCTCCATATCTACGCAACGTCGCACCCGGATTCCCTGGTCGGCCTGGCAATTAATTCCCACCTATTCTACCCTGCCATGGACCGTTTGTCCCGTCGGCTGCTTACACGGACGCTCCTTCCATCCGCCATCAAGAGACCCATCAGACCATGCGTGACCAGTACCCGACAGATCCGACTGCCGTCCATGACCATTTCGGGCAGGTCAGTCGCTGTTGTGCGGGCCAGGAACTTGTTACTGATAAAATCCACGTGTTCATCTACATATCTCGGCGCTGTTGAACTACCGAGTCTCAGGTACCAGTACCTACCTCTCTTTTCCCCGTCGCGGTCCCCTGTACGGCAGCGCGGGGGAGGCGTCCGTTAGCTCACTGCCGTTTCTCCATCTCGTTCATTTCTTCCTCATCTACGTCCTCGTCCTCTTGATGGACAGATGCACCAAGTCTACTAGACATGACCATATCGTAGAACAAGCCCCTCTTCTCCATCAATCGACCTGGTGTGTCGAACTCAACGACCTTACCTGCCGACAGCACAACCACCTTGTCATAGTCCTCAATCGTTTGCAGTCGATGCGCAATTGTAACGAGACTACGCTCCTTGTCGCCACTGCCTATCACCTGGCGCAGGACCTTCTGCATCCTTGGATCTGTGTCGGCATCTGTGTTCGCAGTGGCTTCATCCAGAAGCATGAGCTTGGAAGGGCGAATCAAGACGCGACACAGAGAAAGAACTTGTCGCTGGCCGTGGGAGAAATTGCCGCCTCCTGCACTCACCAGCGTAGAGGGGTTCAGGGTGTCAATAATCGAAGCGTCCTTCTCAGCATCTACATGAGTACTGTTCTTTCGCTGTTTGCTGTTCATACTTGTGGTTCCTTGACAGCAAACATCCAATGCCTTTTGCATGACTTCTTCAGGCACTGTACCCGTGGGGTCTAGATTTGACGCAACGGTCCCTTGAAATAGCAGCGACTCCTGTGGTATGGTTGAAACTGCATGGCGAAGTTTCTTTCGAGGGATCTTCGTGATGTCCACTCCATCGTAGAGAATCTTTCCAGACACAATGTGCGTGAAGCGAAGAATTGACAGCATAAGCTGCATTTGTGTCAGTCAAGGGACGTGATGGGAATGTTGGATCATTTCGACAACCAACATACCGTACTCTTGCCGCTACCTGTTCTTCCCAATAACGCAACGCGTTCTCCAGCCCCAAACGTGAGGTTAATGTTCTTGAGAATATCTGGTCCGTCAAGATTATGGCGAATCGTGACGTTTTTGAACTCGACGCGGCCCGTCGTAGGCCAATTCTCAGGAAGCGAACCGTCACTACCATCGTCGAGGAAGGCTTCATCCTCTGGCGGTAGGTCACAATATTCCGCAACTCGGTGGAACTAGTTTCGTAGAGGGAATTAGTCTTATCCTCCCACGTCATGAACACAGTCAGAAAAAGAGGCGGAATCTTACACTTTGAAGCTCTACATTTAGGTCATTCAGCTGGAAAACAAGCCTCAGTATTGTTCCGCTCAACTCAGAGGCCCGAGAGAGAGAAAAGCCTATCAGGCCCGCCGACATTCCATCGTGGTGCCAGAGAGCCAGGAGACTTGCCGAAACATTAATCAAAGCGGCCAGCAGGTTCACTCGAAACTTGAGCCACTGATCACACAGATTTTGGGTCGCAGCAGCTTTCGCCGATGAAACAAGCAGACCATCGAGCTTATGTATGAACACCTCAGTCATGCCCTTTCGAGCGCGAATCGTTTTCAAACCTTTCAAGAACTCCGAGGTATGCGAAATCATGGGAGGCTGTGTTGCCGATACAAGCTGCTTCAGATACCCAGCAGTTAGACTGTATAGTTGCGAAAACAGCACGCCTACTCCGGACAAAATCGTCGCTGGAAGCAGGAAAATGGGCATCATTGAGGAAATCGAGGCCATAGATAGCGCGGCTTTGATCGCCTCGTCCATAAATTCTGTGAGGGGCTCCGCTGTATTCTGGTCTAAGCTGTCCATATCCTCGGATAATCTGTTGATCACCCGACTGACCGGGTTTGTTGTGAACCATGAGATTGGTACGCCCAGAATGGATGATATTAGATCGGAATGAAGCCGCTTGGCAGCCACCCAGCTGCCTCGCATGAAAGACAATAGGGCGAGTCCTTCTTGCGCTGTACTGACGAGGCTGATTATGATGTAGATTTCAAGGTAGCCTAGTGTGCTTCTTTCACTAATTCCTGGGACCGAGTCAACCCAATGGGTCATCCAAAGTGTCGTAAAGAGTTCGGACAGGTTGGAGAAGACCAGAGTGGATAGAGTCAGAAGGATTGTAATCGGACCCCCAAAATAGCTCAAATATTTCAGGACTACGTTCTTTCCGTTAGATAGTTGGTAGACGTGGAGCGTCAACGTGCAACTTACATAATAACGGACTGGAAGCCTTGATGCTGTCCATCTCATCATCGGCATCTGCCTTCTCCTCCTCTTCCTCCTCCAAATCAGTCTCGGGTTGAACATTCTGAGACTTTCTGATATCTGAAGCGGTATGATTCTTGAGTATGCCGGAGGCACAGTTGGTTTTCTTCTGCTGACCAGGAAATTCAACCTGTAATGGCTTGGGTTTCCGAATATTGCCAACACCTTGCTCAACCGACTTTACCTGTCCATCATCAAGTATAATAGATAGATCTGCCTCTTGCGGCACCCATGACAACTGAGTTATGAGCACCACTGTTTTTTCCCTGACCATACCGGCGCAGAAAATTTGGTTCCAGAGCAATAATGAAGTCTTGGAATCAACGGCTGAGAAAATGTCATCTAGGAGCAGCAGTGGTGCATCGGAATATAACGCTCGCGCCAATGCTACCCTAGCACGTTGTCCTCCTAGGCTTTGTGAGCATGACCCAATAAGAAGCGATGAAATATCAAATCATTAAAGACTTTAAAGGAGGACTCACCTGATAACGCCATCCCGTCATCACCCACGTCAGTCTTGTCACCGTCTGAAAGCTCTAGCAAGTCCACATCGAGACAACATGCCTTCATAACATCTTGATATCGCACCGGCTCGTAATCTGAATTGAACAAGATGTTGTCTCTAATCGACATGGCTTGCAACCAAGGACTTTTTGAAACATATGCAATGTTTCTCGGACATTTAATAACGCCCTGCTCTTTGACTCCCTCTCCAAGTATGGCCAGCAAAAGGCTGGTCTTACCGCTACCACTAGGTCTAGTCACAACATTCAAGCCTCCGTCAACAAACCGGACCGTCACATTCTTAAGGCAGAAAGTTGAAGTTCCGCTTAGCTTGAATGTTACGTTCGTGAATTCAAGTGGTCCCTCGGGGTGTTGTTCTCGGGGCCGCCTCGCGGCAAAATATTTGTCCAGTCTTCGAAGCGACACACGCACCTTGGGCACATGAAACCCCATAATACTCGTCGCTGTAAAATTGTCCCTGACGATATCGAGTAGGTTGATGGCAGTGTATGCCACGGATGCGGTCAGGGGTTGGCCGCTAGACCAGACATACAGACTGAAGATGGCGAGGAGAGCAATGACTGGAATACAGTAGGCGGCTTCGTTGACCGCGACCAAAATTAGGTCAATCCGCCATAGATGCTTCTCCTCCTCACGACGCGGTTCATTCAATATGTTCTCGACGATATCCTCCCAGCCAAAGTATTTAATCACCCTGATTGAGCGTAGAAACTCTGTTGCGACGGAGACCCGCAAATCTTGAACTTCCTTCAGCGACTCCTGCTGTACTTCGCTTTTATTCACCAGCCAAGCTGTTACGAAAGAGCCGAGAAACATGATGGTCAGCCCGACGAAACATGGCCAGCCGACGATGCTATAGAGCCCCATGACAGACGCGATGCAGCCCATGGGTATGCCAGCAACAATCATGAGGACTACCTTGGCATTCATGAGTGTCTTCACGTCGCCATACAGCAAATTGGATAATTGCCCCGTAGGCGTCCTTTTCTGTGTGTCTCCGTCTCCCTCATGTGCGGTCCCAAAGATGTCGCCTTCAACCTCCCTTGAGACCATGGCGCTCTGGTACAACTCGGATGCAAGAGCTATCCTGAGCTTGAGAGCCATCCTGTTGGATGTCAAGGAGTATTGTTGTTGCATCACGGATCGAAGCACATGCCCCATGAACATTACGAAGAGCCAGAACGATGGTTTGATCACCGCGCCTTGTGGCCTGCGAAGATGGTCTAAGAGTTGGTAGAGTGATAGAGGGATCACCAACTCGGCGACGAAGAACAGCCCCGCAAACATCATTGCCTTGCAAATATCTGGCCAAAGAAGCATTGCCAGCATCCTTCCAGTTGTTCGCTGCCGCTGACGCAGAGTCACAACCTTTTCACGTAGAACTTCAGGGTCGTACTGCCATGGGAGATTCAACAAATCGGACGTGCTGATGTTGTCTACCCATCCTTTCCAGACGAGTTTCCCCACATGGCCAAAAGAGCAGTAGTAATCTAGCCAACTGCATGTGTCCTCGGGTGAGTGTTTGAGGCGAATACTTTGCTGGGGCGAAACTTGAGTGTCTGTGAGCACCCATTCGCGCGGCTTGATTAGTGTAACGAATGCATCCAGAACCACCATAATGGAGCTTTTCATCATTCCAGGGCCATAAGCATAAGTCGCAGGGATTAACAGCGCCGGCAGGATATCTGTGAATGTCGTCATCAGGCAGTATTCCAGGACAAGATCGGCCTGGACGGCCAAGGCTCGTTGTAGCATACCCCCCGACACAAAGCCAATGAGGTCGAGAGAAATCACATAGAGCGGCATCGTCGCATTTAGTGAGAGCCACGTTATGCCCGAAAGATATGAAGAATGAATCATGATGCCGAGAGCACAAACACGAAGTGTCTTGCTACAGTAGTCAAATAAGCAGGCTTGATCGGGCTTGTATGACTTCAATATGACCGCTTTCCGTTGTGAAGGGCGCAATGAAACCAATTGAGTCCATAGAAATGACACAATAATAAGACCATACTGAATATAGCCGTATTGAGAGAATGCGACGATAATTTGAAGCGCATCCATGCTCGCTGGACCTGCTTCGTCACTCATCTTGTTCTTGCGGTGTGTTCCCTCTTATGGTGACTGTTGGTCTAGCACTTGAAGGCGCAGTCGAAGGCAATCCACAAGGAAACCTCCTAGTTGAGCCAAGGTACGAGCTTCCTGGATCTCCCCCTCAAAAGTTAGGCGGTGCGTATTGCGTTATATACAACCGTGTACCCTCGTCCTCGTCCACGGTAGCAGGAATAGGAAGCTGCTTGACTTTGCCAAGCTGAACAGCAGCAGTCACCCAACGACGACAATTTGCTTGGCGGTGAGCACAACATCCCTGTGGCACAGGTGGCCAGTAAAATATTCATGGGTATACGGCGGCTGGGATCAATCCGCTTCCACGAGGTGACAACTGTTGGTTCTGTAGGCCAATATTGATACCTAGCCATGCGGGGTCACGTCTTGGCACACAACAGGATTGCAAGATCACTCTTTGGGCAGTGAACAAATGGATGACTCGACTAGACTGGACATCTCGCGTTGTTTATTCCAGGCGACATGACATGATCAGGTTCGGTGGTTGCGAACTGAGAACGGGCCATCGACTGATTTCTGTACAGTCCGAAGTAAAGGCATCAGAGCCAATCAGTTTCGGTTCTATTATCAACTGTAGGTTTGATCTCTCGTAAACATGATCTTACAAATCAATGTTTTAATTTACATTGCTGACTGTTGGCTGATCTAGAGGAGGCTAAAAAAAGCATAGCCATTCGTGTTCATTGCACACTTCCCGAAGAGCAATATGCAAACTGACATTTTACGACACGAGAGGCTTGCGACAACCTTTACTTGAATTCACGAGCGTATTTTCGTAGCCGTCAGGATTGTTGTGCTTCAGTTGAGATACACATTGAGATACCCAATAAAGCATAAAATAACAAAATGCTGACCGAGTCGGAACAGGGCCTGTTTTACAAGATCATACCTTAGTTATGCGTTTGAAGAACAGGATGAACGTCCTCGTCAGGTAAGTAGGACATAACACGGCTAAGAATCATACTCCATTCGCATAGTCACGCACAGGTTGTGCCAGACGTTTGGTGCATTGCCCGTCGGTCGAAATGGCCAGACAGCCGTGCTTGGTGTCTCAGAATGACGCAACCTTGCCGCGCCAGACAGTCTTAAAATTATGACGCGCCCTCCGAGAGGCGTCACGAGCAATATGAGCTTAACATGTACTCCGTAGGGTGCCATGTCTTGCCATGGCAGTATTAGTGCACACTACCAAAGATAATGGATGAAGCAATGCGCAAATGGTTTGCTATTTCACAATGCGTCGTAGACTCGTGGGAGTTATTGGTTTCTTGACCGTTCCCTCAAGGATAAGTACCAGGGCAGTATGACAGACGATCTGGCATTGAGAACTAACTCACCAGGTACCCTGTGCTGCTGTTCCTAAAGTCTTGTCCTGAGCTAACAAAAAACCGGCCTTGTCATCAGTCGTGGCTGCCATTTTGGCGTATAGGTCATCTGTTGGTGATCTTCTGCGCAGCAAAAATCCGTTCCATGAGGACGGCATTTTTCTTGCACGGTATCACTACAGAGCCTTCGGTGTACCTCTTGTAGCTGGCACGCTGTAAAATGGAGATGTCGCGGGCCTTGTGTCTGGAGGTTTCATCCTATTTCGATATTGTGGCAGTGCTAGCGAATCAGACTGACCCGTACCCTTCGATGTATCCAACAACGGTGGGTACAAGGAGGTTAGGGATATTCGGCTCTCACAGTTGTTCCCATGCGTGGATGCTTCCAAATACCTGTCGCTTATTTTTGCTAATTCCCTAGGTAACAGCCGCGTTAATGTAGTTGAATTCCTTGATGACGGAAAAACCTCAGCCTGCCCGTGAAGGTAAGTCGGAGACAGCGTAGAGGGGAAACCAGCGTGCCTCTAGTAGGAGTGCGTCATCATCATCGCAGACTCTTGACACCGAATGCTTCCGCCATGACGCGGATAAAAGACCTTGATTGCGCGTACTCACGTTCAACGGCTCAAGCCTATCTTTTTATCGTCTTCATTACCCATGCTGGTTGCTCGCAGCACTGCACTGTCCCTTTGAAAGAGGTGAAAGACGAGGAATTGCCAAGCCACTAGTGTCATGGCGCAGCAGTTGGAACTTCGGCCGATACACCTGGTCCAGCAAGCTCATGGTCAGGGGCTCGCTGGCAACTCTTTCAAGACCCGAAAAAAAAAGCTGACAAGATCAGCATTGCTGTGGCTTTCTGAATGCTCGACGCGTCTTCGAGGTAGAAATCTGTCGTAGCAGAAGCAACCTGAGGGAAGATGCATGACAGATTGACGCAAGGCTGTGACAGACAGCCTTGCCTTCCGAGAGTTGTGTTTCAGGCCGCCGATAACATTGGCATGGTTTGAGTCGTAATTACAGGCTCTTCCTGTCCACTGTCGGCTCAGCAAGTGAGCCGGAGGGTTCTTGTCATCAGCTGTTGCGTGCTTGATGTCACAACACCTGTTGCTCACCGAAGGACTTCACAATAGCCCTGAGCTCAATTGTGTCTAGACCAATCCGAGATTGACTTAGCCACGAGGTATTAGCGTTACGCACCCGCACCAAGCCAGGCACCATGCAGACTGGTGGCGTTACGACGGAGAAATGTCGTCCAAGTTAATTCGCAGTTGCTCGTGTTGGAGAGGCCAGGATCGTCGCGGAGGGACGAGTGAGTGGCCACAACTGAATCCACACCTTAATCCACATCCCAATCCACAATCCACAATCCACAATCCCCTGACACGTCCCGTCTGGTCAGTTCCTGCTCACACGGTTGTGCCAGTGCTTGACAAACAGGCACGAAGCAAAGTGGGCAGGAGCGACCCAGGCCTCCTGCACAAATCTCATTCGCTCCAGCGACAAGCGTCACTCAGTCGGCTCGCTCCCTATGTACAAGTGCAAGCCAGCCAAGCCCCTGAGCCCTTTGGTCTCCTTCCTCTCGTGCCTGCTGACTGTGACTGTCGCTCTCCATCAACAACCCAGAGTTCGCGCACACGGCCTCCATTGTGGCTGTTCAACTTCCAGTCTTCGCTCCTTCACAATCCTTAGCCGACTTGCTCGATTTTCTTTTTCCTTCTTCGTTCGAATCTAGTCGACCATCCTTCATTACACGAATTGCGCATCCAACTGCAGTCGTTCGCTTCCCATCACCGACCACACCGACCGTCGCTCCTCCCAAACCATTTCCGTACTGTTCGACGGGTGTAATACGTCTTGGCCTCCTCTATCGCCACCAGAGCTGATGCGAGCTGGCCTTGTGTCGCAAAAGCTTCTATTTCGTTGCTGAGATTGTCCAAGTTGCGCAAGCTCGACTGGTTACGTGCATTTACCGCCAATCATAATACCGCTGCGACCCGTTAACCTTCACTGTCGTGCAAGCCATGAGGGGTTTCACAACTGCGGCAACCTTGTCGCTGGCTCTTTGGAGCGCTCCTGCGATTAGTCTCAGCGTGGCTGTCACCGACGATAGTAGGCCTCCCGCTACGAACCGCGATCTGCAAACCCGAACAATATACTGACAGTCGGATCTTTCTAGACTCGTTAAAGAGCACAGCAGCTACGATCGCATATGGCTTAATGAAATACTATACTGGAAACAACACCGGAGATACGCCCGGCAATCTTCCAGATCCATACTACTGTAAGAAAACATCAAAACCCATCGCCCAGAGATCGCCAAGACTCATGGCGCCGGAACGTCACTAATGCCAAGCAGGGTGGGAAGCAGGGGCCATGTTTGGAACAATCATCGACTATTGGCATCTCACCGGAGACTCTTCTTACAACGACGCCACGCTGCAAGCAATGGTGCACCAGGCTGGCCCGTCGAAAGATTTCATGCCCAAAAATCAAACGCGTACCGAAGGAAATGATGATCAAGGCTTCTGGGCCATGGCGTCCATGAGCGCTGCAGAAAATAAATTCCCCGATCCCCCCAAGGAGGATGCACAGTGGCTCGCTGTTACACAGGCTGTTTTCAACCAATACGTCTTGCGATGGGATCCAGCCGACTGCAAAGGTGGAATGCGATGGCAGATTTTCCAGTTCAACAACGGTTGGAATTACAAGAACTCGATTTCGAACGGATGCTTCTTCAATATCGCTGCCCGCCTGCACAGATATACCGGGAATCAGACATATGCCGACTGGGCAACCAAGGTTTTCGAGTGGCATCAAACCATTGGTTTGATTACCAAGGACTATGGTGTTCATGATGGCATCACCATTGATCTTGACGGGACCTGCACTAGAATTGATCTGCTCGAGTGGTCGTACAATGCCGGTATTTTCCTCCACGGAGCTGCCGCCATGTACAATGCCACTAGCGATGATAAGTGGAAGGCCACTGTTGACGGCATCCTGAAGCATACATCTTCCAAATTCTTCAAAGATGGTGTCATGTATGAACAGTTCTGCGAATTCAACAAACTTTGCAACAACGACCAGCAGAGTTTCAAGGGTTATCTCCTTCGATGGCTCGCCGCAACTACGCAACTTGTGCCTTACACCTACACCACCATTAAACCCATGCTGGAGACAGCCGCTACAAAAGCTGCGTCGGTCTGCATCGGATCTCCAGACGCGACCAAGTACAAGGGCCCCGCGGGCACTGCCTGCGGTTACAGCTGGATTCCTGGCGGTACTTTTGATGGACTCGTTGCAGTCGGTTCTATGATGAACGCCCTGGACGCTGTCATGTACAACCTCGTCGGCAAGGTTGCGCCTCCCGTTACAGCCAAATCTGGAGGTACGTCCAAAGGCGACTCCTCTGCTGGCAGTGGCGGTACCGAAGATCCGACCAAATTGAAGCCGTTGACGACAGCGGACAAAGTAGGCGCAGGAATTATCACGATGCTGTTCATCGTAGGCGCTATTGGAAGCACTGCTTTCATGCTGCTGGATCGCAGGTAGGAGACGAGTGATGGACCAATTATCCCCTGTATTATTTTACGCATGGTCTGTTTTTGTGTCTATGAGAAAGGGCGGGTTTTTGTTTTGTTGTTCCTTGCAACTGAGAGTTTTGGACATTTGAAACGGCGTTACGAGACGACAAGCTGAGCGAGTTGAGCTCCAGCATGGATCTATTTTGCATTTTACCCTTTCTGGGAAGAACATGATTGGTCGGACAATCACCCCATCTAGACCATTTCCCTGGCATCTTGTTATATTCTCTTTCTCGAACCGCGATGGCTATGCGGCATCCAGCTACTGTAGTAGCAAAGCATAGACAAGTTGCTCACACAATAACGCAACGAGTTTCAATAAAAACAAAAGAGTTCAATGATATTATAGAGCCCCTTACGTTCTCTGATGCCTTGCTTTTTAGTCGGCGTCCCGAAACAGCAATCGCAAGCGCCACTGATTGAGGGTATCCGCACCAGGCCTGATTGTGGATGGCAGGCAGGCAAGCCATGGGGTCAAGCGAATTCAGTTGACAGATGATGTACCCCACCATCCACCACGCAGGGCATCATCTGCAAATGGGTGCATGTTACTCAAGTGGCTTCGTTTCCGTGCATCCAGACACACGCAGGACCAGAGACGGACGACAGTGACCCCGCCCAAAACCAGACTTGGCTGTGCTGCGAAACGACGAAATAATTGTACTCCATCAAACGAGGCATATAATTGATTCCTTTCATTCTTTTAACAGTATTTACTTGATCCTTCTCCCCCGCTTTCTTTTCCCATTACCTTTGAATTGTCATCTCACCTACCTACACAACAAGTACACCATGTCGTCCAAACATTTTATCAATGACCCAACTCACCTCGTCAACACAGCCCTCCAGAGCTTGACGCTTACCAACCCAAACGTTGCTCTAGATGGGCCGTCCAAGATCGTATACCGTCGTCCCGACCATGCCGCGTCTCAAGTATCACTCCTCTCAGGTGGTGGTTCCGGCCATGAGCCCTCCTTCGCAGGCATGGTTGGTCCCGGCATGCTCTCTGCCGCTGTGGCAGGCACCATATTCGCCAGCCCGTCCGCAGAGCAAGTTCGTGTGGGCATCACATCCCGCGTAGATACGAGCAAGGGCGTACTGGTTGTGGTGATGAATTACACGGGTGATGTGCTGAACTTCGGAATGGCTGTTGAGAAAGCTAAAGCCAGTGGTGTGGATGTCGAAATGGTCGTCGTGGGAGATGACGTTGGTGTGGGCAGAGCTAAAGCCGGAAAGGTCGGGCGTCGAGGTATCGCGGGAACGGTGCTGGTGTTGAAGATTGCGGGAGCGTTGGCTGCGCAGGGACGCAGTCTCGGGGACGTTGCCAAGGTGGCGCGGTTCGCGAGCGAGAACATCGTCAGCGTGGGAGCAAGTCTGGAGCATGTTCATGTTCCAGGGAGAAGCGTCGACGAGGAAGAGGTTCTTGCACGAGGTGAGGTCGAGATTGGCATGGGCATTCACAACGAGGCTGGGTCTGGCAGAGCTAAGCTCGATTTACCAGCTTTGGTAGCAAAGATGTTTGATCAGCTACTCGATCAAAAGGATGCGGACCGAGCCTTTTTGAACGTCAACTCCAACGAGGTCGTCCTGCTGATTAACAACCTGGGCAGCGTATCTGTTCTCGAGATGGGCGGCATCACAACCGAGGTGGTGACACAACTGGCATCGAAATGGGGGATTCGTCCCGTTCGCATCATCACGGGCACATTCATGACGAGCTTGAACGGCCTCGGATTCAGCATCTCGTTGCTCAACGTGGTGAATACGGATATTGGCGGTCCCAGCATGATCGAATTGCTTGATGCGACCGCCGAGGTGACGAGGTGGTCTGCGCCGATCCGCAAGGAGACGTGGGAGGCTAAGAACACCGCTGAGAGGACTGGGAACGCATCCGAGAGTCAAGACGTTGGGAAGAGCGGGTTGAGTATGGACAAGGATGTTGCCAACAAGATGCTGACGAGCGGTTTGGAGAGGGTCATTGCTGCAGAGCCGGAGGTTACGAGATATGATACCGTTGTTGGCGACGGAGATTGTGGGATTGGGCTGAAGAGAGGTGCTGAAGGTAAGTTTGACCACCTCTCCTGCTATAGGCATTGCATTTCCGAACTAGACAGTGATACTAATCTGTGAGCAGCCATTCTCAAACATCTCAGCTCAACCCCTCTAACGGGAGACCCTCTCGTCGACCTCTCCGGTATCATCCCCATCGTTGAATCCTCCATGGACGGCACGTCCGGCGCCCTATACGCCATCTTCCTCAACGCCCTAGCACATGCCCTCCGCTCGCTGGGCCCCGGCGAAGCCACGCCATCTGTCTGGGCCAAGGCCCTTTCGCAGTCCTGTGACGCGCTGTCCAAGTACACACCTGCTCGACCTGGTGATCGAACGCTGATTGATGCTTTGTATCCCTTTGTCGAGACGCTCGAGAAGACGGGTGAAGTGAAGAAGGCGGCTGAGGCGGCTCGCCTGGCGGCCGATGGGACAAAGGGCATGGAGGCGAGCTTGGGGAGGAGCGTGTATGTTGGCGGAAAGGGATTCGAGCAGGTTCCTGACCCTGGTGCGTTTGGGCTGGCTTGTTTCTTTGGTGGATTGGCAGGGCTGAGCGGTGATGAAGGTTGGGAGAAGATTTGAATAAATTGACGGTTAGGTTAGAGATCATGGATGAGGAGAATTATCCAGAGGCGAAATACGAGGAAAGAGAAAGCCAATGTATTGTACGTCTCAAATTTGCTCAAATTTGATTCTTTGTCTGTGTATTGGGGGAAGTTGTTCAAATTGGGCGTAACTCGGGTCTCAGGAAGTCACCATTACCATATTCGCACTCCATGCATGTACTGGGATGTGCAATATAAGGGATTCCGATGGAAAAAAGCTTGGGGTCAACTGCTTCGAAGTCGACTGCCAGCTATGCTGCCATCCCCAGGCTGGGATGAACTTGCTGGCCGGCAGAATGGCTATATTCGTAACGGATTCGTCCTAGCTCGGAGATCATAGCTCCAGTAGTAAATCGGTCAGACCGCATAGACACGGAAGTAGATGGCTATCGTCATATAAATCACTTGGCGCACAATATCACACGTTCCGGTACATCGCAGCAAGTAGCTCTGCAGAAATCGATTTTTCAACGCCAGTACATTCATTCCCGTACATTGAATCACCCATCTCCCCAATCGGAACAAGCCCGCTCTGGCTCCTGCACTAGGGGCACTATTCGCATGAAACCCAGAAAGAAAAAAACAAAGCAATACCTTCATGCCCGTGTAGATATCCCGTTCTAGAAAATAAACCCGAATCCATTGCACCTAGCTCAGTAGGACGAGAATGACGCTATCTCCTCGTAGGAACCTATAACGCCAAATGTCAGTATTGTTTCCACAAGTCTCGATCTCAATGTTCGATCACTCTGAATTTTGATAGCAGAGGTCCCTTTGGGGGAGCGAGAAGCGGGGAAAGCAAGCTCAACTCACATCTTGCTAATGAATCGGTCCTTGTTCACCGGCCTGCCCTTCTTTCCATCCGCCAGTCGCGGCGTCTCCGTCCACATTTCTTTTACGTTCTCGAGGACCATGTTGCAGTGTCTGTCGAAGGCCTTGACGCGGGCGAGTAGTTTGCGGTTGTTGCGCATGGAGATCAGGACTTGGGTGTGGGATTTGACGGCTGTTTGGAGGATTGATAGGGGACCGGAGGTGAATTCGTGTTCTTCTAGCTCGGCAATTTCGTACTCGCTGTATAATAAAACATACTGGAGTTAGCATTGGGCCCTTGCAGTGTTGATTTGTGAGTTCTGATGGGCAAGTTGTGTATCAGAGGAGGGGGTCGGCTGATGCGTACGTGAGTTCGTTGCGCGGCTTGTTCAGCAGCTCCCTGGGACTATGTTAGCATTCGCTTTCTTCTACTTGAGAATTTACTTCAGGAAACGAACTTGATCTTAGGGTCTGCCATGATGAAAATATCGGTATTGGATGTAGATGTGGTTTCCTGACGCGCTGTCGCAAGGCTGTCCACATCAAAGGGTCGAAAAGTTGAAGAGGTGCTTCAAGGTGTGTTCTGATTGGTTGGTGCTTCTCTGTGTGGGCTGGGCGGTCTACTCTGGGTGCCTGCGTGCGCAGCCGAATTTGCCGTTCCACCAGACAGCTTTGAGCGAGCTTTGCTGGCTCTCACTTTGGCAAGTCTTGTCTGTCTGTCCTAACCATTCTCGTTGCTGTCCCAGCTAAAGCCGCTCACTCTCCTGGCCACGGCACCTGGCCGCCCGCCCCTAACAATCCACCGGCAAGCGGCGGCTCCCAAATTCGACTCTGCGAACCGACTAAAATTTGGGCGCTGGCAAAACCGCCATACTTAAAAACCGCCGTGACGTCTGATTCCTCCTCCCCCCGAAAAACGCCTGCACGCCAGCCAATCCGCACTCTCGGCACAACCTTCTTTGCCGCGGCTATTCGATGCGCACTGGTCGACAGAGGCAGCGCATCGCTTCTGCTCAACCGTCGCTCACTCTCCAGTTCTAAATGTCTTTCCGGGCGTTTGCCGTGCGAGCTGGTTCAGCCGCCAATGTCGCATCCTGGAGCTTAAGAAGCAATCTCAACATGGCGCAATCTGCTAAAGTCCTGAGCTCCTTTGGCGCTCGACCTGTATGAGAACCTATAAACCCCGAGCGTCTAGTTGGCATAATCCGTCAATCTAGACATTGATCATGGACAATTGTTGTTGCTAATCGATTTTTTTGCTACCCGCAGCTTTCCACCGAGGCCACTACCATCAAGGAATTACCCGGCGACGAAGTCAACGATGTCGTGTTCGGGAGCAAGTACGGTCTGCGTATCGTCATGCTCAACCGACCCAAGAAGCTCAACTCTCTTAACGACTCCATGATCCAAAAGATCGTGCCCCGGTTGGTCGAATGGGAGAAATCCGACATGGCCAATATTGTCGTGATGAAGGGTGCCGGCGAAAAGGCCCTTTGCGCAGGTGGTGATGTGGCCGCCCTGGCTCAGTACAACCAGGAGGGAAGCGAGGGTTGGAAAAAGTCGGCCGAGTACTTTGGCCTCGAATACAAGCTGGATCACTACATTGCTACGTACCAGAAGCCATACATTGCTTTCATGGATGGCATCACCATGGGCGGCGGTGTCGGTCTCAGCATTCACGCCCCTTTCCGTATTGCGACTGAAAAAACCGTCTTCGCCATGCCCGAGACGACCATTGGCTTCTTCCCCGATGTTGGAGCATCCTTCTTCCTCCCTCGAATGAACGGATATGTTGGCACCTACCTAGCCCTCACCAGTGATCGTCTCACGGGCCCCAATGTCTTTTACTCCGGCGTTGCAACCCACTATCTTCACTCGACGAGCTTGCCTGACCTTGAGGCTCGCTTAGCGGAGCTGCGATTCAGGGATGACGATGCTCTTCCCCAGCGACTTGCCATTATCAACGATACTTTGGAGGAGTTCTGCACTGGTCTGCCGTATGACCAACCGATGCAGCTCGGTGGCGCGGTCCGACAGGCTATCGACCGATGCTTCAGCAAGAACAACGTCACAGACATCATTGCTGCCTTGAAGGAAGAAAGAGGGGAGACGGAGGAGTGGGCTCAGAAGACGCTGGCCACCTTGCAGAAGCGATCTCCCACCGCTGTCCATGTGACGTTGAGGCAAATGCGCGTTGGTGGCCAGTGGGACATTGCCGAAACGTTTAAGAAGGAGAACCAGATTGCCAGCAAGTTCATGCAACACCACGACTTCACAGAAGGCGTCACAGCCCTTTTGGTTCGCAAGGAGAAGCCCAAGTGGCAGCCTGAGTCGCTAGATGCCATTCCTGCCAGCGAGAACGTTTCTCAGCCCTTTTTCGACTTCGAGAAGGGTCAGTCACTGGAACTGTTCACCGAGCGCACCTACGCTGAGTATCCTTACCAAGGCCTCGGCGTGCCAACGGAGAGGGAAATCAAGGCTGCCGTCAAAGGCAACAGCTACACACCTCAAGAGCTGGCTAAAACCATTGTCGCATCAAGGAATGGGCGTCAGGGCATCGCAGATGTCGTGAATGAGATCATTAGCCGCAAGACGACGGCTGACGCTCATGGCAAAGTGAAATGGGTTGATGAGGACTCGTCAGCAAGCAGCCGGCTGTGATTTAGTATGGGAAGAAATGAAGTAATAGAATAAGCGATATTTGCTGTGTACAATACAAACGACAAGAATCATGCATTTGACGGATTTGAAGAATTCGTGTCTGCGAGTGAGCACAAGCCTACATTGCGCTGAAACAAGAAGTCAAATTATATGTGGATGTGGTATGTTTGAATAGACTCGCGGCATGCACTGTATGCGAATAGGCAAGATGGCATTTGAATGTGGGGACACGACTGGCATCGTGTGGCAATGGGAAACCACGCTGCGACAAATGGCACAAGTGCGGAGCGGAATAACCTCAACGTGTGAGCGCGGGTGGGCAAAGGCAGAGAAAACCATAGCCAAAGCGTGGGTGATGGAGGGTGAGTGAGGGGCCAGGGTGGCAGCCTAATGGAATGGCTTCAACCTTGCCGAAATGAAAGCAACAAGAGGACAAGGCCCTCCGTGCGAGAGAGGGAGTCACGAAGGAGACGTGGCTCAACACCAAGATCATTCATCCCACTCGAGAAGGTGATGACGAGATAAAAGCGGGGATGCAGCCGCTCTATGGTGATGAGATGGAGGGAATGGTTTGCCTCAGATGAGAACATGATGGATGGCATGGCATGGCATGGCATGGGGATGGGTGCATGATGGCTTCGTGAAATGGGGGTATAAAAGGGACAGGACCGCCCTGCTCTTCTCGCAAACGAACATGAGATTAGAACAATGACCAGGTAAAAAGACCGTCAAGGATTCGAGGAGGCGAGATTAGAAACCTCCGCTTCCATCGCAAACGACCGAAGGCATCGAGCCGTCTGCTGCTCACCGTTTGGCAGACAAGAAAATCGGAAATTCCTCACCAAATTGGCCTGGGCCTGCAGGGACTGAACCGACAGCTGGTTGCCAGGCCAGACGGAGCGATCAACTTAAGTCCGGGCTGCGACCCAGATGTATGGGCAAGACTGACTTGACCTCGTCTTTCTTGCTCATTCACACGCTCAGCCTGCCGCCCTCTGTCCTCCAGCTACTTGCGCTCCACTGGGCCGGTCAGTCGTTCCTGCCTTGCCGCCTGCACAATTGCGTGCAGCGTGCACTTACACACACCCAAAAAGGGCCGGAGCCGTCGTCCGGCACGAGGGACCCAGCTTCGGCAGGTGGGGCTCCAGTCGGCGCTGCTCCAGATCTCAAGCGTCTGCTCATTCCAACGAGCCAGCGGCCAGAGCAGCCAGCGTCCCATTTTCGTGGCACTCGGGCTTCCAGCCTTGGTTGGCGTCAACTGGTGAACTGGTGTGACTCCTAAACATCAACACTAACATCGAGCAACTGCTCACACCGTCGGCAGACCGGGACGAGGCACACCCTGGCTGCCTATTGCCCGATTGTTATTCTTCACTATCACAACAGAGGATCGAGAAAAACTTCCCTTCTTCATCCTTCTTTTTTTTTGAGGGGGCACTATTCTCCCTCTCCCTTCGTCGACCTCTTTGTTCTGCTGTACCGGCCCGTCCGTCACTTTGTCGCGGCGCGCCTGCAAACTGTTTTAAAGTGGCCGATCCACTTCCACGCCTCACGCCCACGCTGTGCACGTACAACGCGACTAGTCAAAGGATACCAGCGCGCGTCACGAACATGACACCCGCCTCCCCCATTTGACAGGCGTACAATTAATTACCTGCACACACCTCTCCACTCCGCTCCTAGATCTTGAGATCTCCCGTTTCTCTTTTACTTTTTTTTCTTCATCATCTTGAGGTTTGTTCCCGTTCACGACCTCAGCTCTGCACATTGTGTCCTGCGGGAAAGCCTACCATGGCGTCGCCTGCGCCCTTCGCGCCCATGGACAGCGGCACTTGGAATGGCCAGCCCGCACAGCACCAGCAGCTTCCACCACAACAGAGAAGTCAACAACAGCTGCAACAAAGCATGACTCCTCAAGCCCAGGTTGAATATGACGAGTCTGGTGTTCAAACTAGACCAATGGGTCGTATGTTGAGACTTCCACACGTCTTGTCTTGTCTGCTCCAAACTAACACAGCCGTTTGTAGTCAAGGTCCAGTACACCTTCGATAAGGACAATAAGATCAATTGCTTGGCCAGATATCCACAGACCCTTCAGATACAAACAGTTCCTATCGACGAGACAAACACCATCGGCATCATTGATTTGCGAGCATGTATCCACGCCGTCATGGAGTGCAGCCCCGAGCTGGCTGGTCAAGACACCGACTATACCATCTACGCTGTGGACTTTTCAGAACCCGATACGCCTTTGGTGGGACAAGGCATGCTTTCTCGCGCCCTCGATTCTATGCGAAATGATTCCACGATGCAGCAACCCAAAATGGTCACGGGACGTGTGACCAAGAACCTACTAGGTGTCTTTGGAGGCGGCAACCGCGAAACCTTAGAGGTGCGGTTGCAGTTGTCCCAGGCAGCGAGACCATCGCAGCACGTTCGGCAGAACAGCTCAGATTTGCAGCAGGTTAGACCCGCGGAGAGTGCCATGACCCCCACGAGCACCTTGGAATGGAACTCTTTTATGCAATCAAATCCACATATTGGTCAGACGCAAGCACTCGTGGGCAATGTCTCACGCGTTGCTTCTCCTGCACTGTCCCAGAACCAAGATTCTCATCCCAACATGACAGGCAGGCGTGATTCATTCGGCCCCTTGCAGATTCATCAGCAGATGATATCAGGACTGGAATTGCAGCGAATTGCACCCATGCCAGTAGATGCTGGCGAGACAGCCCCAGCTCCCTCATCGAGACCGTCAAGTCGGACCTCAACCAGAGCACCGAGGAAGAGACCGCCTACAGGTCGCCCGCGCGGTAGACCTAAGAAGAAGGGTGCTGAGGGCAACACATCCGGATATGAAGATGGCACAGAGGGTGAGGAGACGGCACCAGCCAAGAAGAGGGTAAAGACTACAGTGGTTGAAAGGGCCTCGCCAAACCCGTTTGCCAGCGGCCCTGAATCTCTCAGAGTAGCTGCAAGCACATCTGGCTCACTCCGCAATTTCCGACCCGTCAATGCCAATTACGAGACTGCTTCAGGCAACAACAGTCATCTTCAGGAAGTCCCTCGAGCTCCAACTCCAGTCCCAGATGGTCCACTACGCGGCGGCGGTAGAGGTCGGGGCTCTGCTGCCATGCTCAGGAAGGAGTCCACCTTGAGTCAACAGCCGCTTACGAATGACTCCTTTGTCGGATCCAGGCAACCACTGTCGCCAGGCCAGGAAGATGGACGCTCACCCGACTCCATGGCGCCGACTCCCACGTACTCCGAGGACAGTCCAGCCGACATTGGCTCTTCGCCGCCTGTCCAACGAGCAACACCTTTCATCCGATCCAGTCCCCCTCCTTCGAGCCCCGTCCTTCCTCCTATGCCTTCACACGAGCTTCTCCGTGACGCCAGCTTTGCTACCGACGATTTGGAAGATCTCTTTGGTGATGAGCCCGTACAAGTCGTAGCGAAACCAGTTGCGCCCACTCCCTCCCGTGGCCGACGGCCTATAGAAGCACGAAATGCTAGCGGCGTACCTGTCCAGGTTTTCCAAATGCAAGATGGCCCAGGCGGACAGGACTGGGTCAATGTTTGCAACTACAACACACCTCAGCCGAACTCAACTCCAGCACACGCACCATCCGACAGTCAGTACTTACCTCCGCTGAAGAAGCCACCTATCAGACTGGCAGGCAAGAAGATGACGAAGCCTGCGTCCCCGCCTGGCATGGCTCCCACCCCTCCTCCGACAACTGATGCCGTCGAGAAACCTGCGAGCCCCGTGCTGATGGCCGAGGCAAATACGGGAGAAAGACCAGAGTCGACGGAGAAGATGGCTGGACCAAGCCCCGTCATTGCACCAAGGGAAACGATCGAACCCCCACCATTGACAGGCGTCGAGAAAAGCAATCAGGAGCAGACAGAGCAAATTTTCGAGGTCCCTCGAGCACCTCCCGCCTCGAGAGCACCCAGGCAGTTGGCCCGGTCTCAATCAGCTAGTCCTCTGGCCCTACCGGTCATTCCCGCGAGCGAGCCTATTGGCCCATCTTCTCTCTCACAGTCCATGGCTGCTGAGCCATCTTGTCCTGCCCCTCCAGCTCCATCAACTCTCAAGCGTGCCTCTTCGACTGGCCCTCTGAGCCTGCCCATTCCTGCAAGCGATCCGGGTCTGCAGATAACTAGTGTTTCAATTACGTCATTGCAGGAATCGTTGGTGCCGAAGTGTGACGCCATTCCTCCTCCTTCGTCTCCTCCCGCTTTGACAAGGTACAACAAAAATATCGTGAAGAAGCACGCCATCAAGCAACGCTTAGAGGAGGCCATCATGAATGGTGAAATGCCTCCGTATTGTGGCAATTGTGGAGCGATTGAGACTCCAACATGGCGAAAGATCTGGGTACAGGAACAGGAAGGTGTTCCTGAATACTGCGAGTACTCTGTCGAGCCTGGTAAAATCACGACAATCGAGATCCTGCAGCGCGATGCTGATGACAAGCCTACGTTGCACCGGCTGGTCAAAAAGAATCTCGGGGGTGATGATGACAAGACAAAATGGCAAGAGCTGCTTCTCTGCAACCCTTGCGGGATTTGGCTGACGAAGTGCAAGACCCATCGTCCGCAGGACAGATGGGACAAGGACACTTCGCGCAGAAAGCGAGGTACCGGACGATCGAAGAGATCTCGTGGCAGGAGTGAGGGTTCAGTCGTGAATCCTACGTCAGAGGCGTATCTTCCTACGGATGCTCTTGGTCCAATCGAGCCATCTTCCCCGAAGCCTCAAGAAGGAGGCGGTGTCATGGAAAGTCAACAGAGTCAACAATCGGGCCATAGAGAGGCGTCTGCTACTTGTGATGTGCAAGAAACAGGATCTAACCCCGGATCTACTCATTCAAGAGCTAGTCGTGGTGACGGTACCGTGAAAAGCCCTATAGACGTCGAGTTTGATGACGCTGTCGGCAGCACCAAAAGGCTACTGTTCCCTTCGCCCCGCAAAGAAGGCGCGTTGAAGACCCTGGGTGAGCTGGATGTGAACATTGTGCAGACACCTGATGAGTGCCGTCCGAAAGGAATCAGCGGCGGCAAGGAAAACTTGGCCGCGACGAATACAGAGAATCAATCTCAAGAGCATGACGATCTCGAGGCGCTGTTCAAAAGCCCTGTACCAGCAGCTCGTCCATCTACACCTCCACCCAACGCCAAGTCTAGCACTCCGAAAGAGCCTTTCAAAACACCTACACGTCCAACGCCTAGCCATCGGCCGATTACTAGAAGCATCTCCCGATCCATCCGATCGATTCGATCAATCGCATCCCCGGGCCAAAAGATTCTGCTGCAGCGGACGCCCACGAAGACACCGCGAGTCTCCTTTGGCGTTCCAGGAAGTGCGAGCCGAAGACGCAGCCCACGCAACCACCAGGGAGAATTCGATGTGTTCGACACACCCATCAGCCGCACCATCAGCCAGATGTTCTCCGATGGGGCTGGTTTTGGCGAGGCTGAACTCGACCTCAGCAACCTACCATCTCTAGATGGCAACGGAGCCGGCTTGATTGACTTTGGCAACCTCTTGAGCACTGATGGCATTATGCCCAGCTCTCCGTCAAAGGATGGCTCCTTGTCATTCGATTACCATGCGAGTGCAAGTGTTTGGGCGAACTGGGATTTAGACAACGACAACATGGACACAAGCTGAAGGAGGCTTCACGAGTGCAAATAACGACTTTTTTTATATCAGCTGCATCTACGGCGCAAACAGGGTTATGAGAGTGGGATTTTGAGGAATACCACAAATTGGCATGTTCATATGCTGAAGCATAAACATGGGGTTTTATATGACTTTCTCTTTTTGAGCATGGACTTTAGGACTAGGCCTGAATGGCAAGTGGCAAGAAGCAATTGGAGCATTGGACCAATACATGCGAGAACACGTTGCTAAATAGACGAAGAGTAACAGACACCTTGTCTTATTGCTTGCATTTCATCAGTTGCTTCGCATACTGTGAGGCAGAGAGTGCTTATTCTAGCTTAAGAATACGAATACTACGAATACAGAAAGTGGCCAGAAGCGCTATTGACAAATATGACAACATGGAAGTTGGCTTCATCGGTCCATGATGTGCATCCGATAAGTGACGAAAGTGTGTATCTTGCTATTGTGATGTGACGTTGTGGCATGTTGTCACCCTCCTCACCCTTGCCTGCGCGAGCGATGCACTTTACGCGCTCCACCGCCACTAATTCCACAAAACACGTCGTCGCGTCTCCCAGCCAAAAGTTGAACCCCATCACTCATCGCATCGCATTCGTCTTGAGCACGCGGTGATCCTCCTTCACATATTGCTGCTGACATCAATACGAGCCACTTCCATGCGATCAAATGCAGCAAGGCTGCTGTTCCCGCAGAAGCTTCGATAATTGCTGGCCCCAAGGACTTGCCCACCATGGCGGACGCTGAGATCCAATCCCGCTTCTCCCCCAACAAGCCCCTCGAGTCGGATGTACTCTACGAAATCCAATCCATTCTTCGCCTGCACGACTTTTCAGTCGATGACCTCTTTTTAAAATGGGACGCATACTGCATCAAGATGGATCTGGATGCCCAGTTCGCTCTCAGTTTGCAGAATATTCGTAACTTGAAACAGAGAATCCAGGATGAGTTAGAGAAGAGCCATCGCACAACACAGGTCAGGACTGAGCGCAAGGTGAACGCCACGCCAAAAGGTGTTTCTGGGGGCGACGTTTTCGGAATGCTAGATGGCTTGGTGCCGAGCACGCCGGCGATGGGAGGCAAATTGGGCAGTAGAGGAGCTGGAAGTGGGTTGAAGAAGAGGATGGATGGTCTGAAGGTGAATAGCTCGCCGGCGGGTATGGGCGACCAGCTGAAGGCCATGAACGGATTACCGTATGTTGTTCCTTGATTGTCGAAATTGCGAGCGTCTTTGAGACTAATTTATTTATAGGTCATCATCGTTTGCCGATCGCGCGAATCCAGGAGATGTGGTTGAAGTTCTTAATGCACATCTGGCTGCTGCAGAGGCACCCATTGCACCATATCCTGAGTCGAGAATCAAGTTGACAGCAGCATCCGATCAAAAGAAGATGGGATATAAACCGCTCGCCATGAAACTGTCCGAGGCAAGCGAGATTTTGGACGACCGCATCGACGACTTCACGACCATTGTGCAGGAATATCACAAGCTGGAGGATTCAGCGTTCGGAAGTGCTGCGAGCCAGAGTACGACCGAAGTTGTCGCTGTCGGGAGAATCGCTTCAGACTCGATGGAGGGTCGACTGAATGCTGCATCACTGGTGCTGGAGACGTCTCGACGAACGGGCATGGGTCTCCGCGTGCCGCTCAAGACGGATAAGATACGGACGTGGAGCTTTTTCCCAGGCCAGATTGTCGCGTTGAAGGGCAACAACGCCACAGGGAACGAGTTCGTTGTGAATGAAGTCCTTGAGGTGCCATTGCTTCCCAACGCAGCATCTACGCCGTCTGCACTCGCTGCGCATCGCGATAAGTTGAAAGGCAGCCCAGATGCCATGGACTCAGACGATGACCCTGCACCACTGAACATTCTCTACGCAGCTGGCCCCTATACAGCAGACGATAACCTCGATTTCGAACCGCTCCACGCGCTCTGCTCGCAGGCAGCAGACACATATGCAGACGCCCTCATCCTCACTGGCCCCTTTATCGATATAGATCATCCTCTCATTGCCACGGGCGACTTTGACCTCCCCGAAGAAGCCACACTTGACCCCGATACCGCCACTATGACCACCGTCTTCAAGTACCTCTTCTCACCAGCCCTCAACCGCGCAAGCTCTGCGAATCCTCACCTCACCATCATTCTCGTCCCCTCCGTCCGAGACATCTTGGAGAAGCACGTCTCCTGGCCCCAAGATATCATGGGTCCCCGAAAAGAGCTCGGGGTTCCGAAATCCGCCAAAATCGTGTCCAACCCCATGACGCTATCTATCAACGAAATGGTCCTTGGTATCTCGTCACAGGACATACTTTATGAGCTACGAAGTGAAGAACTCTCGAAAGCAACAGGAGACCTCATGGGTCGTTTGTGCAGATACTTGGTCGAGCAGAGACACTACTTCCCGCTTTTCCCTCCCACAGACAGGAAGAAGTTGCCCAAGACGGGCACAGACGATGGTCTGGCGACGGGTGCGATGCTCGACCTCAGCTATTTGAGGCTAGGCGAGATGATGCATGTGCGACCGGATGTTATGCTTGTGCCGAGTGCGTTGCCGCCATTTGCCAAGGTCGTGGAGAGCGTATTGGCGATTAACCCTGGGTCATTGTCAAGAAGGAAAGGCGCGGGGACGTATGCGCGGATGACGCTTTATCCGCCCAGTGCGGAAGGGACAGGTGACATGGTTAGCCATAGGATATTTGACAGGACGAGGGTAGAAATTGTGAGGATATGATGTAGTTGTGCATTTACAGTACGTACGGTATGTGAGTTAGGTATAGGGATGGGAAGCGGGTACTCGTGGGTTACAATACGTGATAGGACGATATTATGCAAAAAGAATAACAGCATAAGATGGAATGAAAGCCAGGTTCAAGTGTTTGTTGCTCATGATTTCTAATATACAAGCTGGTATCATCGATCGTCCACCCTCCGCCGCTTATCCTCGTACCGCTCCTCGCGAGAGGTACTCCTCTTCCGACGCCTATCATCATCATATGTCCTCCTCGGCGACCTCGATCTTGACCTCGACTGTGACCGTGACCGTGACCGCGACCGCGACGTAGATCTCCCTCGCCGAGGTCTATACTCATTGCCTCTGGCCCTCCGCTCACCATCGCCATCCTTGCCATACCGATCCCGTCTCTCCCTATCACCGAGCGGTATTGCATTCGCCCCCTTCGCATCCCTCTCGTCGGGCTTAAACCGATCATCGTCCGGCCGGAACCTATCATCACCACCACCATTCCTCCTCCTCCTCCCATCATTCAGCTCTCCCCACCGGCCCGTATCCTCGGACCTCATATCTCGATACTTTGTAGCCCCCTTCTTACCAAGCTTCGCCATGTCCCTCCGCTGCAGATACTCCGGCAGGGCCTCTCGATTCCGCACGTCATCCGCGATTCTGGTCCCCATGATATCGCGCTGAAGCAGCCCCGCCGCCGCAGCCTCCTCCTGGAAGAAAGCGCCCTTGTGGTAATACTTCTGCATGTACGACATCTTGCCCTTGCTGTCCTTTTCATCCTGCTGCTTCGCGAGGAACGCCTCGTCCTCGGCCTTGCGTTCCTCTTCCGTCAAATTCCTGCGGCGCTCGACCTCTGCGAGTTCCTTCTCCTTCTCCTCAATTTCTTCGCGCGCTCTCTTGAGACGCTTCAGCTCGCGCACGCGCCACGCCGCCTCTTCTGCTTCGGGATCCAGCCCATCTGTCGTGTCGACATCCGAGTCAGAGTGCTCATCATCATCCCAGTGCTTCTTGCAAACTGCCCTCGCGGCGAGATCCTTGCGTATCTGCTCCTCGACGAGCTCATCTGATGCTTTTTTGCGCGCCGCCTCCTCGGCTTCCCTGGCCTCTTCCTCTTGCCTCTCTTTATCTAGCGCGTCTTTGCCCCGTTGCGACTTGGGTACGAATTTCGGCCGCAGCATGAGTCGCCTTGGTGCTTCTTCTTCGCTGCTGCTTTCTTCTTCGGATGATCCGCTCTCTTCGTCTTCATCTTCATCCTCGCTTCCTTCCTCTGATTCTGTGACGAAGCCTTCTTGGGCGGCGAGCTGTTCGGCTCGCGAGGCTGCTAGTTTGCGCTTTTGCGCCTCCTCGGCTTCGTGTCTCTTCGAGGCGTTGAGGTCGACTTTGTTGAGGTTGCTGATGATTTTGCCGGCGCTTGCGGCCTTGGGTGGTGGAGGAATCGTGCGCGTCTTGCTGGTCGATGGCTCGTCGGCGTCGCTGGCATCTGAGTCGGATGAGGATTCGTGACCGCTTGGTTTCCCGGCGCGGTGGCGCATTGGCCGCGCCGGATTGGCGGTCATGCGCTTTGGGGGCATGGTTCGACGCCGCGCCTGTAGCTGACGTTGAAAGATGGGAGAGATTGATGGTTGGTTGTGGTTGGAATGACGTTGGAAAGTTGCACCTTCAACTGGAAATTTTGGTGAGGCCTGGTTAGTGCAGCGAACTACCCTGTAACGACCTCGCTGGGTTACAGGTCGCGGTCTTCATTGGAAATGAGACGCCATCAAGGTATCTGTCTGTGCCGTTTTTTCTGGATTTGTATCTAGAGAGATTTGAGAAGGGGGGAAAAAAGATTGCTTTCAGCGGTACATTCTGTGGTGGCTCCATGGCTCTACAATATGCTGACGGACTGGAAAAGGATTACCACCTACTGGCAACACCGATAAACCAAGACGCACTCTACCAGAGCACTGCTCAGCTTATACAAACTGTTAAAAAGCAACGGCATGTAGCTCCAAATGTCTGCGCACTAGTCACATAAGATGATTGTATTGTAAAGATTAAATGAAGGATTGTACTGAAGTAAATATCTAGCCGAGAAGTCTAATGCATTTCTAACGCCAACTAGGTATTCTGCGTTTATATGATCGTATCATCTAGCCGGCAATATAAGGAAGGACTGTAATACTGATTTTGTATGAGGTGGATGCGTCTATGCATTGGCGGGAAAAGTCAAAGCCTGGCTTGACAAGGTTGAGTCTGCCGGCACAAGTCCAGAATTCGGCAATCTGGTCGTTGCCCCAGCGGCACTGCAGGGCCGCAGGGAGAGTCGGGCTCGTGATTCTGCACTTGACGAGCTGTCCGCCCTGATTTATCGCAAAGTCGTAAGGAGAGATGTTGACGTAGCTGGCCGAGGTGTAGGAAGCATAGTAGACCGCCTCGCCGGCACCGGGGCCGGTGATCTCGAGAAGTTTCCCGGTATTCGTGTTGATGCCGAAAGCCGTGAGGGTCGATGGATTGGCCGCGAAGTTCATGTAGAAGACGGTTGTGCTGCCTCTGAAGGATTGCGGATACGCGTAGCCGGGCTGGCCTCCCAAGCTGGGATCCTGACTGTCGGCGGTGACGAGAACGACGGTTTGGATGGGGTTGCTTCCCACCGTCACGGTGGAAGCCACTGTTTGGGTCACGGATGCGGTAACGGTGGGAGAGACGGTGGCCACGGTGTTAGTGACAGACTCGGTCGAGTATGTGATGGTCTTGATGACGGTAGCAGCTGTAACGGTCAAAGTCACCGTGGCAGCAGCGGTGCCAACGACCTGAGCCGGATTGGAAAGGGTGTTTGTAGTTGTTTGCGTGATGGTAGACGCGCGAGCGGTGACGGTCTGGGGGCTGACGCCGATACAGCGGCAAACGGAGGAGTATTGTTCGGCATTGCAGCACTCCCTGAACTGTCCAGGAAGCAAGGGTCCTTTCTGAGTCGGGGCGGCGTTGAACCTCTTGAAGTTGTTGCCAGGAGGAACAGGGTCATTGGGATCCACGCCCTGAGTGATTGTGGTGACGGCAGTCACGGTTGCGGTATCAGTTTTGGTAACAACAACCGTGTAAGTGACGGGGACGGTGTCGGTCTCGACGACGGAGTTGATGTTCGTGGCGGTAACATCCTGGGTGTTGGTCGCTGTAAACGATGACAGTACTGTAGGGGTGGTGGTGACAGTAACAGTCTTTTGAACAGTGCTGTTTTCAAAACCAACCAAATTAGAGAGTGATCCAACAGGCCGAGTTTACTGTATAAGAAGCGTTCGGACCATGAGGCAGAGAAAACTTACACTGGTGTGGGCGTTACGGTTGTTCTCAGGAAGGCGCTGCACCTTTCCTTGTCCTCACGACTCGGGTGAGGATCGCGTCCTAGAACTCCTGTTTCCTCAGTCAGCATCAAGCATTTATTCTCACTTCATATGACCGCGGTCGTTCATTATAGAAAAGGACATACCTAAGAAACACTTGTCTTTCTTGCATCTGTCACAAGGGCTTGCAAGGCCGACTTGGGCAACAGCCAGCAGGGATAGCGTAGTAAGGAACTTCATTTTCGGCCGTCTTCCAGAAGGTCCCGAGTTAATTCAACTACACTTCAAAAGGGCGCCGTGCCAATGGTCTTCGACGTGAGGGAAGCCAAGAGACATCAAGAGAAGACGGGCCCAATATTGGGATTCAGCGAGGCTGGCCCAACTTATAGAGACATTGTTGGAACTGCTCTGGCTCCCAGGCGCAGAGCCTCGACCAGGACGCAAATCTATTATTGTTTTTAGCCGACAGCACATTGTATTCTCAGCCCTCTGGCTCTTAATCTCTGTCGCTTCCCCCTTCTTCTCCCATGTGCTGTACGTTCCTGGTGACGCTTCCAGATGAGGCACAAGCGCCCCAAATAGGCCAGCTCGAAGAAAGTCTAGCGGTGTCTGACTTGGTGTCCGTAAAGGGGAATCATTGTCAATTCTCGATGCGCGTATTGGTGCGGCGAGAGGTCGAGGCCAGATTTGTACAGGGGCACACACATTATTTGCCAGCTGCAGTTCGCTAGTCTCGATATAGCTCCAGGCTAGCATGACAATGCTCCTGGTCTCCCAATGTTTTGCAGCGAGGAACAGCCCATGGTGGCTTGCAACATATCCACTGCAAACCCGGTCACGTTGGGCTTTGCAAGTATTTGGAGTGCGGTCGGAACTTGAAAATCTGATTCTGAAATTGCCTCGATGCACGAAGACACGGTCGCGTGGGCGGAGATTTGAAATCGTGCTGCAGCCAGATGAATGAATACTCAGTGGGCCCACTACGGCCAGACCGCACCAAACACTCCGGTAGTCCCAATATTATACCTTAGGTAGGTATATGGAGATCGCCACCGTCGAGGCCTGTGGGATCGACAATGAACGAGTCAGTAATAGGTTGGGTTAGACTTGCCGTCGTTCAGTTTTGAGATTCCAGGAAGAGCCTGGAGCGTATCGTAGCCCCGACTTCGCTTTTACGATCGATAGGGTTCCGTACGTATATTAATACTTATGGACGGCAATGTGCCCACGTCTCTCTGATTCAGCAGATCCCGAGTGGAGTCTGATCGCAAGCTTGCAAGGATTTTGGGCAAGGATTGCCATCCGGTTGCCCCTAAGGACGACTTCTAATATACTGGCTATTTAGTATTCTCGATTCCCGGGGAAGCGAACTCTGGCGGGTTGGTTTCCCTACGAGCTCATGTCGAAGGACACCACAATGTTTCGAGAAAGTATGCCATTCTACAAAGTGCAACTTTACGGGAGACCGGCACAAATACCTCCTCTATCTGACAGTGAACTGGCTCCAAAGAGGTTGACATCTCTTGGCGTTTGGATGGATTTGGAACGCCGCGGCAGCCACTTTCCTGTGGCAGGTGGACTGCAGCTGTGGACTATTTCTCATATGGTCTGTCCTACTGACAGGCTGGGATGAATTTGACAGTATTTCCTCTTTGTAGCGCTTTGTTGAAGCACCCTGCGTGAAAGAGGGCTGACGCGGCCACAGAACACCAACTCTTGCATTCGATGGCGGTCGCGCTATCCGGGGACTATCCGGAGGCTATGACAGATCCAGTTCTCCAGCATCTTTTATGGCGAAAGCCAACGCAGCGCTTGCGTCTTCTTGAGCCCTTTGCACTTATGCAGTGAGCGATTCATTAGAGTGATCGTCTTTGTTAGCAGGGTCACGCAGGACCCATGTTCGCTTCAACATGCTCGTGGCTCAGACTCACTGCCATGTCGTGTCAAGCGGACTGTGAAGGGTCAAGATGTGGAATGGGAACTTTACTTGTGGCCGCGGCTGATAATCGGTGAAGTTTCACGGCCGCGTGTGAACAGATCACATCACTGACGGAAAATTTGCAAGCGGTTGAAGAAAGCGTGTCTTACACTGCCACTGGGATTCTGTGGTGGATTTACTCAATTGATCGAGGGCTACGAATTCGTGGTAATTCATCACTGTTTGGCCATTGAGATGTAGATGTCATGTATAATGCTTCTTCTCCTGAAACTCTGGTATGCAAAATTGTAGTATTTTATACGTTCATCGCGCGTCATGGACTTCAACCGCGGTCAGCCATTACCCTTCGATGGAGTGTAACTGATGCTCCTGCTGGATGTAGGCACGGGATCCGAACGCAACGATGGCCTGCATAGGAGAAGCAGAACATTCTAAAGACCAAAGAATTGAGTTTGTATGAACGGACTACAAAAAGTGAAGTAACTCCAGGGTTGGATACCTAAATTGCTCAGAATTTCAGTGAGAACAATTTTCGATTGTGTTATACAAAATAACTGGCCTGGGTACATTTGACTGTTAGTTGGTAGTTGGAGGGCTACCCTAGAGAAATTTAGCTTTTGACTTGGATCTCGAATCAACAAAAGAAAATGCGCTTGTAATATGGACAAAGTCGCAATAGTCACTCTTGTTATCTCAAATTTTTCTCTGTTTCTTGCAACAGCCGCGAAGCGTCGCTCTGTGTCAATTTGCCAAGCGCTCTTATAGGTGGCTGCGCGAAAGCTCGAGTGATCGCGCAGTAGCACATCATCTAGCGAGTACCTGGGTATCTAGAAGGCTTGCGAGTTTAATCGACTAGATGCCTTCAATAGAAATAAAAGACACTTAAACTTGAACGCAATTGGCACCATGCCCTATGTTTGTTGGCTCGTTTTGCGCATGGCTTGCGCCTTCTTCGTCAAGTCGAATCAAACGTGAAGCAATTATGACATTCGGACTCAGCCCATTACCCCTCCATGCACCTTCCTCAGCACCACCCTACCATACCATCCACAACGGTGGAGCTCCATTCACCTCCAAGCGGTTGAGCCTGCAACAGAACGCGAGCATAATACCCCATCTCTGCCTATCAAACACAAAAGTGTGCTTCTTTACAAGATGGCATCAAGCAGCCAACGAAGTGCACTGGTCACAGGTGCGACCGGCTTGCTTGGTCGCGAGATCACAGCTGCCTTTGCCCAAAGTCCGGGTTGGACCGTCAAGGGCACAGGGCACTCTCGAGCCGATGGTGTCGACGTTCTGAGAGTAAACCTCGAAAATGATGATGTCACGGAGCTTAATAAAATTTTGGACGAGACCAAGTATGCCCTCTGCCCTTTGACTTCATATCAAATTTCATCAAGCGGATACTGACGCAGTCTTACGCAATTGAAACACAGGCCCCAGGTTATTGTTCATTGTAGGTCATACCCGGCACCTCCATTTATAACGAGGCTCTGCCTTGTCTAATCACTGTTTTAGCTGCGGCCCAAAGATTTCCAGACAAGGTGGACAAAGATCCAGATGCTGCTCGAGCCTTGAATATTGCGGCAAGCCAACGTCTCGCACAGGTCGCACAGTCGAGAGATATACTCCTCATCTACATCTCCACAGATTATGTGTTTCCAGGTATACCTGGAGATGCTCCATATGAAGCTGACGCAGAACCGAAACCGACCAACCTGTACGGCCAGACCAAGTTAGATGGGGAGATTGCTGTTCTGGATATCGCCAAGAACCTGAACAAGGTTGGGTCTGCCATCGTCCTGCGCGTGCCTGTCCTGTATGGTCATGCAGAGACACCTGCTGAGAGCGCCGTCAACGTTTTGATGGACTCTGTCTGGAAGGCCCAAACCGAGGGCGCAAAGATAAAGATGGACCACTGGGCGATTCGCTATCCTACAAACACCGAGGACATTGGTCGCGTTTGTCGAGGTATGTTTCACGTTGTTATCAACACCATAATAGGCTCGCGTGACTGTTGTGGACGCGTCTGGACCCGGGAGCTAGTCCAGACTTTCTTCACGCTTTGCGCTAAAGCCGTCTCTCATCTCACACCGAGGAAGAGTGCGCTGACTGCATGGTTCATTAGATGTCGCTACCAAGTATCTTGATGCAGATGCAGCGAACGGTCGTCCCATGCTGCCGTCGATTCTTCAATTCTCGAGTGAAGACAAGATGACCAAATACGAAATTTGTCAACTATTCGGCGAGATCATGGGACTAGATGTTGCCAACATTGAGCCAAATACCCAAGGTAACGATCCCAACGCTGCGGTGCAGAGGCCATATGATTGTAATCTCAGCACCTCAGCACTCAAGCAGCTTGGCATTGACGTTTCCACCACCAATTTCACTGAATGGTGGCGCCGAGAGGTGCGGGCGTTCGGAAAATAGGACGACGGGCAGCGAATTGCGAACCTTGTCTCGGTCAAAAATTAGCTGGGATTCCTGATAAGCGTGGCCTGATTTCGAGTATGAATGCATGTGGAATGCGGAGAATTCTTCTGAAGCCAAGCAAAGCCTTTCCATCCCTTGCAGAACTCGGGTGAAGGGGCGGTCCAGCGTTGCTAATCAGAAGAAGCAAGAAGCAGTAGGTACCTGGAGCGCAGGACACATATTTGGGAGGCTGGGAGATGCTCATGCAACCAAGAATAGCAATACTGATAAAGAAATCCTTTATAAAAATACGGCTTGATGAGAATCTAGGTTCGTGTCATCGAGTAGAGAGTGTGATCGACGCTACGACCATGTGCACGACGACGAAAGAGCAACGGAGACGAGCCATGGAAATGGTGGGGGCCGTCACAATAAATCTGTCACTTTTTACTTTGATGTCTCTCACCGAGAGCCGTTACTGATATAAAATAGTGCTTGAAGCCGATGAAAGTACGAGTGGTTCACAACGGCGGCCGGGATGCTACTTGGCGGTGTTGTAGAATGAAATGCAACACTGCCAGCTGGGCTGGTCATGCCGCAACATTTCAAAACCCGCTAATAGAGCGACAACCGATATTTCGTATGCTTATACCCCCCCAATTGGTGGAGGAACAGGCCAAGGAAATGTCCGGTGAGTAGTCACGGAAATGCAAGTTGGTTCGTGCTACATGTTCGCCTTGCCTGTGTCGACGACAATCGGCTGCACCTCAGCCGACTCAGCACCCTAGTCAGATGGCGTGAACTTGCGCTACTAGATCTGATTGAGATCAATTGCACAGATGTAGGGCCAGGATTGGACTGCATCAGCTCCGAACACCACTAAGGATAATAAAAAGGAACTGTCAACCAGGGGGTGGCTGATCAAGATGTGCATCCGCATACACATCCGCATACGGGCAACAAGTTGCGGCGCAGTGCGACCTCCAAGCAGCTTCATTGAGCGCCTGACAATGCAGTGTTTCTTCGGCCAGAAGCCAACATGATGAAATCATGGGTCACGGATACGAAGAAATCTCATGAATATTATCAGCGAGAATCTGGCGTTTGACAAGGATCAGTCAATCCGGACTAAACCGGTGAGGGTCTAAGTCGCACTGGCACGGCAAGTCTTGCCATTGAGGCCATCGCGGGTCAAATTCAACATCAGACTAGCGATGGCCATGGGCGAGACTTCGGCCCAGAGATGGATCAGAAAAAGAGACGAATTGTTTGACCTGTCACGGTCCGCGAGCGCAGGATATGGAATTCTGGTCGGAGATTGGGCAATTGTGGCCCAAGACATGCAGAGCCAGGCAAGGACTGTGTGCTGGAATGAAACCACTAAAAACACGAGCGGAGGAGAAACACAAGGCAGACGACGCGTCTGGGCAACGCAAAAAGCATTTTGCAACACTCAATGATGCATGCGCATTGCTACCATCACGATCAGGAAAAAGAAATAATGTCCGCGCCTAGCGCGACGGGCTCAGACTGAAAGAAAGACAACACATGTATCAATGGCATGTCCCCGTACTCGACAAGAATAATACAAGTCATGCCTAAAATGGGAGACATTGCCGCGTGTAAGTTGTTTTTCTCCTCACTTTTTGTGCCGTGGTTCAGATCTCGTCACTACGAATGCAAGTTGTTTTTTTTTCCACTTCCCTTCTGCTCAAACCTCTCCTTCGCCCTCAGACACTCGCTCATCCTCTTCACCTGCCGTCCTTCGTATGATGTCGTCCGTTAATCTCTAAACTCTACAAGCTGGCTTTCATGCTCAATCTTTCACACACTCGTTTTCTTGGAACGCTTTGAGGATCAGCCAGCCGTCATGACACTTTGACGGGTTCCTTCTGCTTGCTTGCTTCTATTAATATCTCCACGCTCGTTTTTTTTGAATTTGCTCCACACAATTGAAAATATCTTCCTCGGGGGTTTCCAGGGGATATCACGAATTTGAAATACGCGAACCGCGACGGCAATTTGCCAATTGGAGATCTAGGATCACCGGTCGGGTCGAGCCGATCGCCTTTCCGATCGAAAGCTCGTTCCCCTGTCAAGTGCAGGGATTGCTATCACATCCGACGCAACCTCACCTATACAATCATAAAGACGCTGGTCCCGCCGACTCGAGGAGGAGTAGGGACGAATAAGATTCCAAAGAACGGAGAAGAGTGAGCCATTCGAAGCAACCGGGTCCAAGTAACTTTGAAAGCGTTGCTCTTGGGCCCAAAATACCCAAGCCGCGGCTTCGACAAGACGACAATTCTCATCAGCTCATCACCGAAGTGACCAAGATGGCCCACGATGCGATGGCACGGACGTTTGGCCCGATTGAAGCGGTTCCGCCTCCACCCCCGCAGAGTTTCTCTCGCTATCGCACTCTGCGTGGGAAGAGCGTATCGTCTCCCCGGGATTTTGACGTCTTTCGTGACGGCAGCAGCAGTCCTGAGAGCGACTACTCGACAGACGGCCCTCCGCAGAGCTGTTCTGGCTCACCGCGATCGCGGTCCAAGAGCGTGACGAGCTTCCGTTATGCCTTGAAGCAGCACGAGTCTGAATCGACACCAGCAGTGCCGCCTCTGCCGGCAAACACGAAGGTGCTGTGCCCGAAGCCGATCAACATCGCGGCGCAGTCGAAACTCAAGATTTTGGAGAACCTCAAGTCTCCCATATTCCACCCCGAGAACGCGCCGTGGAAGTCACTGTCTGGCCTGGGCAAGCCCGCTGTCAGGGACGATGCCACCCACAAGCGCCAAGAGGCGGGGGGTAGCAGTTCTAGTGGTGCCGCCGCCGCCGCCGCAGCGGGCCTGGCACTTGAACCCCACCACGGGCTGGGACGGGAAAGCCACCAAGACATACAGCAAGAGTCGCGCGACGAGGCCAAGGCTGAAGAAAATCTCGATGCCAAGGACGAATGTGACTCTCAATCACCAGTCTCTGCGCCCGAGCCGGTGCCAGAACAAAACAATCAGCAAGGGCAAGGGCAAGGACAAGAGCGAGAACCAGTATTGGAGTCCGAGCCTGAGCGTCAACCAGAGCTTGAGCCAGCGCCAATACCAGTTCCTGCGCCGCAATCCGAGAAGGAATCGCAATCTGTGGTTTCGAAACAAAAGCCGCAGTCGAGGCAGCAGCACCAGACTTCCGAGACAAGCAGCGGCGAGGGCGAGCATTTTGTAGATGAGATCGCGCGCCTCGAGGCCGAGACTGACCGAATCCTCGCCGAGCAAAAGAAGCTCGACTTTGCACGACTCCAGGCGCAGCTTGTCACACCTCCCAAGCCAAAGCGCCAGATCCTTGAGAAGCTCTCTTTCTTCACTCGAACCAAGCGCTCAACTGCAACAAGCAGCCAGCCTAGCACCCCAAGCACTATTGTATCTGCCATTTTCTCACCAGCTTTGAGCCATTACAGCCGTGACAGCAGCCTTGAAGAACCGCCGACTCCCTCATTTCCAACCGCCAAGATGAGCTTCATCGAGGCTGGTGGTAAGGGTATCGTTCCTCAAACGGACGCACCCATCTCCGCAATCAATGGCGGGGAACGAGTAAGTTGATTGAGTGCTTTCACCCTGGCCGGTCCTCATTGCTTCTATTCCATGTGAGAGTGAATCGGAAATAACTGACACACTTCTTTCAATCCAGAGGGTCATTGTACGATGTCTTTCATCGACAATCAATCTCCCCGTCACGGCAGACACGTCGCCAATAGATATTCTTACTTCTACGGCCGAGTTAACGAGGCATCATCTGACTCCGTCAACTTGTGTCATCATTGAGTGCTACTTCGTTCTCGGACTAGAGCGGCGGCTTCGTCGCTATGAGCGCGTTCGTGATGTGATAAATTCATGGGACCGAGATCAGCAGAACTCGCTCCTCATCATGTCCCTCGACGCGAACCAGGACGATTGTGACCTAGATATTGAGTCTGTTCCGCGTACCGAAGAGCCACCCTCCGGCTTCTCCATGCAAATGTATCACTCATCGAAACCAGGCAAATGGAATAAGCGGTGGGTGACGCTCCTCGACAATGGCCAGATCTATGCTGCCAAGACGGCCAATGGCCAGCCGTCTGACAAGGAGAGCTCTGTCCTGTGTCATCTAACTGATTTCGACATTTATGCTCCAAAAGAGAGCGAGATGCGCCGTAATCTGAGACCGCCCAAAAAGTTCTGCTACGCCATCAAGAGCCAACAGAAGACGGTCGTCTTTCCCAACGGCGAGAATTTCGTCCACTTCTTCTCCACGGAGGATCCCCAGCAAGCAGCTTCATTTTATGAGAAGATGCATGGCTGGAGAAGCTGGTACATGGTTAATCGCATGGTTGACTTGGAGAGGAAGAACAAGCCACCTCAACTAGTCCTTGATGCTGGCACGAAGAGCAACAACTCCAGTCCCAAGAGAAGTAGCATCAAAAATGGTCATCATGCGGGTGCCAAGGCTTCATACCGTACTGATGATGCCTCGGAAGAGCCTCTCATGGATGTGAATGAATTCCGCATGAGCAAGATTGTCATTGACGAGCAACCAATTCAGAAATCGCTTTCCGTTCGTTCCAAGCCCTCCGTCCGAACGAAGAACGCAGCCGCTGCTCCAGAGATTCCCAGAACGGTCAACGAGGAGGAGCCCGAATTCTCCGCCAGAGGACTGCTGGGTGACGCTTATGAGAGGCGCAAACAGAACGACGCGACCTCTCCCACATCTGCCGCCAAGTCAAACAGAGCCATTGACGGCCCCTTCACTGAAGCACCGTCGCTGCTCAACGGTGGTATCTCCAAGTCGGAGTCGGAGTCGTCCAACCTTTCCAACAAGCAAGTTGAGAATGAGGAGAAGAAAAAAGAGCCAAAGTCGTGGTTCCCTTCTGCAGCGGAGCACTCGGCCCGTATTCGACACACGCATCAGCAACAACGGAGACCAATGACTGCCGACATGCCCACATCCTCCACCACCATCAGTGCCGGCGGCGTATCTCGCCGTGACCGAAATCCCGCCCCCCTTGCTCAATTTCAGCAAAGACTTCCCTGAGCCGCCGCGCTTCCAGAATGGCGCCAACCCCGGTGTTAGGCATGCTCCGGGCCAACCTCTCATCAATTTCGCGACAGGTGGGCCGGCGAGAGACACTCGTGACGCTGCCGTGAGACGCAATCCTTCTCGCCGTGGTCTTCCGCCGTCTAATAGCGGTGGACTGGCTGGGGCAGCTCCTCCTCCGCCGCCTCAATACCCCCCTCCTCAACCAGGCATGGGGCCTCAGCGTCAGCGAAGCAAGTCGAATGCTTCGCAGAGACGACACTACCAGCATGATGCGCACCCAGTCCCGCCGATGCCTCTGCGTCGCCCTCATCACGGCGGGCCACCGTCTCTCGGTTTTCAAATGACATTCTCTCAATGCATCATGGCGCACAGGATTGGGAACGTAGATGGATCAAGATTGGCGTTTAGGACAATGTAAGGGCTGCTTATACTCTGTGGCGGGCAAAGGGTCTGGAGTTCTCGTCAAACGATATCATTTGAGTATTCTCTAATGACAGGGGTGGCAATGATGGAGATTTAGCCGGATGGGATGGCGTTCAGTTGGATCATGCAACCGGGGCTTTACTTATTATATATCTTATGAGATTAATGTACTTGGATTTCATAGTGTTCATCTATGCTGCATCAGACTCGTCTCTGTCTTGCCGCTCCTTGTGCTGCTTCCTCTCTATGGTAATGAGTTGACGTGATGCTTTACCCAATATGGCTTGAAATCGTTCCAAGAGAACATCGGTGTAATGTAAGGATGCAACTTACAGTATCTTGCACTGGCCTTTCCTGCGATAGATTTCAGGTTCGTTTTTACACAATTGTTGAGTTTTGGTAAGATGACTGTTTTGGAAGAAAACTAGTGATTGGTCCCTGAGCAGCATGAAGTGAATATTTTGGATAGTCTGATGGGGGCATGATCTGAGTTCCACGTATGTTGCGACATGGAGTTGGTTTGCAACCGTCTCGCGATACAATTGTGGCATGTTCTTCTACAAGCGTCAAAACAAATCAATTCAAATATATATATATAATGTGCATGTTGATTGGTGTTTCAACCAGCTGATGTTTCGAAAATCTTCCTTTGAGAAGGTCTCGTGGGCACCAAGACAGTGCATATACAGTACACAAACTATACAGTACAAGGAGGTTAGGAAACTCCATGTTATGCAAGAACGCGATAGTCGGATGAGCAGTCGTCCAGGAACCCCACGCGCTCCCCTCTGCTGCGACCATTTCTTTTTTTTTCTTGACATTTTAGACTGTCGGGAATCTTAGCGCTGAGAGTATAGTGCCTGTTACCATCGTCTTCACAGCTAGAGAGCTGCAAAACGTATCACCCGATGCGGTGACGCGACAAGCTCCAAGCTCACGCCCTAGTCCAAGCTCCAGCACGCAGCAGCTCGGCTTCGCGTATCCCAAACCAGCATGGCGCTCAGCGCGCAAGAAGTTTCACATCTGCGGGAGGCACTTCAAGATGCTGTAGTCAAGTTCTCGGAAAGATGTCTCTACCAATTGGCGAAATGGTAATACACCAAACCAACCCGAACCTCAAGCCGCTCTCTTCTAACCTCGCTTTTGGCCCAACACAGGGCGGCCGAACTCCTCAACGCACTCCCCGAACCGACCGATGAGGAAGACGATGCCACATCAACAGATACTGCGAGACGGACATCCCCCATATTCACACCCAATGCAGACCCGGAAGAGGCAGCTCTCGAAGCCAAGGAGCTGAGCAGATACCTACTCGCCAAGTCTCTATTCGACTGTAAAGAATTCGATCGATGCGCCGCCGTATTCCTTCCCGACTCCCTACTGTCATCAGTACTAGCATCGCACTCCGAAGCCGCCACACCCTCCTCAACACCGTCACAGCGATCGAAGGGCAAGGCGAAAGCCAAGGACGGAGGCAGGCCCTCAGATGTAGGTGCAGTGGCGGCAGCACCACTGCCGAAACTCAGCCAGAAGAGCTTGTTCCTGGCACTATATGCGAAGTTTATGTCTGGCGAAAAGCGCAAGAATGAGGAGTCAGAAATGGTCATGGGACCCCAAGATTTGGGCACGGTTGCGAATAAGCAGCTTCTTGTGGTTGGCAGGTTTCTGGCAGCTTGGTTCAAGGAGAGGACTACGGCTGATGAGGAGGTTCTAGGGAGCCAAGGATGGTTGGAATACTTGTGAGAGTGATTCTTTGCTGTGCGGCTTCACTGGACAATAGTTGCTAACTTGCGGGACTGGCAGATATGGAATGGTGCTCGCGAAGGAGAAGAATGATGTTCAGGCCATGAACTATTTGATCCGGAGCGTCCACAAGTATCCCATGAATTGGGGCTGTTGGTTGGAGATGACTTCCTTGATATCAAGGGTGGAAGAGGTACTATTCTCCCCAGTGACCTTCGACGCACCAGACACATCGCAAATTGGCTAATCTGTGGCGTTCTTTGCAGCTGAATCAAATCGCCCGGCATTGTCCTCAGAATATTGTATCCTTTATGTTTCACCTCCACACTTCACTCGAACTATATCAGCAAACGCCGAACTTGGCCAACTCTCTCGAACAGCTCCTATCAATATTTCCGACATCGTCATTCCTCCTCACTTGTCACGCGCTACTCGCCTACCACGCCAAGGATCTCATGGCAGCTGAACAACACTTTAGTCGCCTGCTATCGCTACATCCGCACCGCCTGGACTCGCTAGACCATTACTCTAACATCCTCTATGTGCTCAATATGCGACCCAAGCTGGCTTTCGTAGCGCACCTCTGCTCGAGTGTTGACAAGTTCCGCCCTGAGTCGTGTGTGGTCATTGGAAATTACTATTCCCTACTTTCTATGCACGAAAAGGCCGTTCAGTACTTTAGACGAGCACTGACACTTGATCGATCTTGTCTATCAGCCTGGACGCTCATGGGCCACGAGTACGTCGAGCTGAAGAACACACACGCGGCAATCGAATCGTATCGCCGCGCCGTTGACGTGAATCGTCGCGATTATCGTGCCTGGTACGGCCTCGGCCAGACGTACGAGATGCTGGAAATGCACACGTATTCCCTTTGGTATTACAAAAAGGCTGCTGGCTTGCGACCCTGGGACGGCAAAATGTGGATGGCCGTCGGATCATGTCTACAGAAGATGGGCCGCGAGCGCGACGGTATCAAGGCTCTCAAACGGGCGCTCCTCGCCGATGCATACTACGACGTAGGTAGCAGCTTTGGCAGTGGCGGTGATGTCCTCAGCGCTCGCGGAGCAACGGGCCACATGGACCCCGAGATCCTCCTTCAGATAGCAGCCATGTACGACCAGCTCGGCGAGGAGGAAGAAGCAAAAGCCTACATGGAGCTTTGTGTCGCACAAGAAGAAGGCAACGCTGAAGCGAGTACCGCCCTCGGGGAATCAGTCATGATCCACAACGACTCGTCGGCCGGACCGGATGACTTCCAACAGGGACAAGAGGAGAAGGCGCAGAGCGAACGCGCAGGGGAAGGGACTGGCGTAACGGCTGCGACGAGCAAAGCACGAATGTGGCTCGCACGGTTTGCGATGCGCACGTCGGATTATAGTACTGCGAATAGGCTGGCCATGGAATTGTGCCAGGATGGCGTCGAGGTGGAAGAGGCGAAGGCGCTGGTGAGGGAGGTGAGGTCGAGAATGGAGGCGGCCGGGATGTTTGGCTCAGATGGCTAGGGTGAGTCTGGGCTTGATGAGGATATGAGTTTATGACGGGTTACGGATTAGGATGGACTCTGCATTGGTATCGTTTGCGAGAGATGAACCATAGATGAATGGGTTACTGGTTGTACATTGCGGGTTGGGAGTGTATGTACTTGATGCTGCGTAATGGTGCAGTTGTGCACAACAACCCTGTTCTCATATGATGTGAACTTGTGGACCGAGCTTGGCTCAATGAGTTGAGTGAACTTGTGTGTAGTTCGTATCTGGCGTCGTGAGGGTTTGCTACTTGTATTCTTTGCCGTACCGAGTTTGACTTGATAGTACTGCAAAATGAATTCTCAACGCTTATACAGACAATACATTTATTGAGAGCATCAACCACTGGGCCGACCCATACACCAACGCAACCAACTCGGGTATAAGCGGGAATAGCGAATCTCATCTAAGACTATCCGCGCATGAACTGTGTATCGAGGGAAGAACACTCCATCATTTTGACTACGATTATGCAAGTCTAACTACTTTCAGTCAAATAAAGGCCTTCAAGTGGCTTAAATCCATGAAGTACTACTGTTGAATGGAAAGCCGATCCATGAGGCCAAGATGACTTGCTGTAATAGCGCAAAGCCCCACTGCGAGGTATAACGACAACCATCAAAGAAACGGCTTTTCAAGAGCAAACACAACACATATATGAGAACTCAACATGAACACATGTTTTTGTTGCCCAGAGCATTTAATGTATTTACTAAATACCCAAGGACTATATTCCACACCACTAGCTACCATACCCCAAGTCTATGAAGAAGAAATCCAGTGAGCAGCATGATTCTGAACAACCAGCCCACGTGGACTTTGACAGATCAGAAATCATGACACATCACTAGCTATTAAGAAATAAGTAATATGATATTAAAATTGAATTCGTTTTTTGAGTTCCCCATTGACATAACTCCACAACACTCTCGTGATTAAGGAGTTGCCAACATGCTTGCATCCAGGAAAGAACCCCTTAGATGAGGACAGCGGCGAGACCGGCAACAGCCAGGGCACCGAGGCCAGCATTGACCTTGTCGGCAGCAGCAGTGACGACAGGAGGAGTTACGGGCTGGGTCTTGCCACCAGTAGTAGGTGTGGTCTGCTGAGCAGGAGGAGGAGCGGGCTTGTTGTTGTCAGGAGTAGGCTTGGGGTTGTGGGTGATGGTGCATGGGCAGTCCTTGATGGTCAAGGTGGTGGGCTTGGTAATGGTGTAAGTCTTGGTGCCAATGCAGAAAGTAGTGGGAGCCTTGGTTGTCATATGGTCAGCCTTTTGTTCGTCTGAAGACTTTTCTTAATATTGTCAAATACTTACAGGGCAGTAGGTCGTGAAAGCAGTGCTGATGACAGTAGTCCAGACAGTGTTGACAGGGCTGCTGCTGACAGGGGGAGCGGCAGAGCTGACGGGAGCAGAACTGGCAGGTGGAGCAGAGCTAGCAGGAGGAGCAGAGCTAGCCGGAGCAGAGCTGGCGGGAGCAGAGCTCTCAGCGGCAGAAGAGGCGGGAGCAGAACTCTCAGCAGCAGAGCTGGCAGGGGCAGAACTCTCGGCGGCGGAGCTAGCAGGAGCAGAGCTTTCTGCGGCAGCGCTCGATGACTGGGCCATACCAGTGGCGGCCAGAGCGGCCACGGCGAAGAGCTGAGTGAAACGCATTTTCGCTGTTGGTTTTTTTTTGTTGGTTGTTGACTTGAGTCTGAGCGAGGGTCGATGAAGTTGGATTAGTTGCACGAGCTTAAAAGACCGGTCAACGAAACAAAAAGGCGACGAGAGTGAATGCTTTTTATCTTGTCGTGATAGAGAGAAAGAAATTCATCCTTAGCTAGGGACGACTCTGCTTCTTTTATGCCTGGCCAGAGAGCTCTGCTTGCAGCCGATTTTGGACGTTGCCATCTGTAAGACATTGTCTAGGCTGCTTCCGAGGAAAAGTGGATCTACCCACCCCAGGTCATCACCGGAAGAGGAAATTGCCGTTTTGGGACAGACTTGTAAGTCTTCCAACAAAACTCTTCTGCAACCGGATATCGACGTCAAAGGCACGTAAGTACATCCACGCAAAAACTTGTGTAGACGGGTACGTTTGGCAGCTCATGTCCAAAAATTCGATGGTGAGGATGGGGAAAAGCACCGTACTTGTCAGATCCAGTTGCTACGCTGTTTGGAGAACATCCCGGGAATACGAGCTTTCGTGAACCTAATCATCACGACAACGCACTATCGTCCTTTGGTATGGTATTGATTCGATTTGTAAAAAGCCCGAAGTGAGGACGGGAAAATTGCTCCGTCAATTTTGAGATGCCATGTAGCAGATGCTCTGGCGTTCATGAGCCACTTGATGAGGAGTTGATGTACGATTATTTTCCTGTGACATATTCTAGACGACAGCCTCGGTTGATATGAGGGCTTGCTGCCTCGAGGACGTACCATGCGAGTGCGCGATATTGCATGCTATTCTTCTGCATGACGAAAGCTCATTTCTCCATCAAAACTGATTTGCCGTAATCTCCTCTTACAAGCTTGCCCGCGCTTCGTACGACTTAGCCCGCAAGTTGGTTGCACTAGAAGAAACTCAATCATGGCTTTTTGACATTTCGGCGTCAATCTCCGTGAGAAGGTTCCTTGGCAGGACCATGGGAAAAAAAAGACTGGCTAATCCAGTATGTCATCGAAAGATGAGATGAGCCAGACAGAGAAACGCCATCTCAACGGTAGCCGGTCTGTTGGACGTGGAATGTTGTTGGCTTGGCTGTGGACTGGAATGCAATTCCTCGTCCTGCGTTCGGAAATGGAATGGTGCCAGGGCGCTCGCCGTGTTCGTTCTGCCCACGCTATCGAGAAGTCTGCTCATAACAAGATTTACATGGAAAAAAATTTTGTGTTCTGGGAAATACATGTTAGTTCGACTGGCAAATCTCCAAAAGCCCTTCATTTTGGGGCATCACCCACTGGCAAGATCGCCGATGTTTCCACGACGGAGATGCAGGCCAAGTCTCCGATCGGTTCGATAAGATGAACGATGCATATTCTGTGTGCTCGTTATTTGTCGACAATGTCGATTGCAGACATTGCAAATTGCATTAGCTCTCCGTTGCGTTTTTCCGTTGCGTTTTCAATCTCAGCCATCTGTTGTTGTGAATGGTAAAAGGAGCAGGGTGGGGGAAAATATTTGGCTGCACAAACAAACCTAGTACCAATTCTGTTGAATCACATTTTAACACAAACATATGTATTTTATCTTATCATATCCTAATCTATCAAAAGCCGCAATTTCACAGTGATAAATATTCATTAGAAGGCTTCTACGGTGTTACATAAGTCTGGCCCAGTACGCTTGCCGCGAACTGTAGAACGGCTGGTGTAGAAGACAGTGCGAAAAACCGTGCCCATTTCATCAACACTGTATGGCCCAACTCCCTGTCTCCCCTTTCCCCTTTCCCCTCCCTCATGACGCCTGCGCACTAATATTCTGAACCTTTCTTACGTACTGTCACAACAAAACTGCTACATTTTCTTGCCAAATGCCTCCCGAGACTACCGAAAACAGTCATGGATGCAGCCATGGCTCCATTGCCCTGTTGTTCTTCAGCTGTGAATGCTTTCATTCGCCTTGCAACAATGTGATTGTCGATCAGTGACTGAAGCAGAGTCAACCCGGAAACAAACCATGAGTGAGACCGTTTGGACTGCCTTTTCGACCCAGAATTTCTGAACCTGCCTAACAAGATTTCTAGATGACAAGCGATTGTGATGAGGTCTATTTCCCCAATTCGGGTTCCCAGCTGTCAAAGTTGACATGCATGAATGCAACCAAGTCATTGCCCCTTCTGCGTCTCTGCGGACAATGATGATGCAGTCATTAGCGAGATCCATCCATTTGTTCATCATCATGATGGCGAGATCAGCCAACAAGTAGGCTATCTCGTCGATCAATAACCCTGGTGGTGCCTGATCAAGTAACATCCCCCATTTTCAACCGTTCTTTGTTGGACTGTGGATTAATGAAGTTATCTGCCAGTGCCGACTTCAACAAGCATCCCTGGATCAACCCCGCTCGTCCCTCACCGCATGCCCTATTATGCCACATTCACGTCATGGATTTGTGAAGAAATTCCTCTAAGCACCATCATACCCATTGATAGGAGCTATTCAAGCAAACTCCCCTCTCTCCACTCGCTGCTTCTTCCTAGACGACATGTGACAGCATTTGTGGTGGCCTGAGACACCAGGCACCAAGTCTTCCCGTCCAAACTCTATCCACCCTTCACGCATGTTTGTTATGCGCTAAACCAGCACATTGGTGCCTCGCGCCTTGGTTAGTCGCTTCGTTCTGGAGTGTGCCTGCGACAAGGGCGAAAAAGTTTGCTGATTCGCTCAAGAACACTTGCCATAATGTCAGATTTGTACTGTTCCATTGGTGCAGCGAAGGAAAAAAAGTGCCTCGCACTAACAGCCCAGTATACGGACCTACTCAAAATGGATATGAGGGAAAACCTGCTCCGATCACCGGCTTTTGCGTGGCGCATCCAGTCGCAGGATGTCCTCTCACCCTTGTTCAGCTGGAGCGCTACTGAATATTGATGATGGCGTCGAGGTCGATTTTTGTTTCTGGAGGCTAGCAGCGCATTGGGCTGCGTCGACCACGTACAGAATTCCGTCTTCTTCCACTCAAGTTGAACCTCGTTGAGCCATATCGGTAGCTCTTTGCACACCCTTACTCTTCTCAGGAACGAACAAGACGTTCGTTCCGCCCATGTCTGATTTCTGGTCACATCGGGTTGCAATCCTTCAAGTTCTAATATGGCGGCAGATTCGGAATGACTACCAGGTTGAACAATGAGTGCCCCTCCATCAACAATAACGTGGCAATCGAGGTTTGAGAACCCATCTGCCAGAAATGT
>AFRD01000110.1:0-80103 GCA_000222875.2 Periglandula ipomoeae IasaF13
TGCAAGGCACGCAAGGTACCCGCTGGACTTGGACACTTTCCTTCCCGACCGGCTGCCCACCCCAGTCGCACCGATGGCGCTACGCCCAACCGGGTGCGCGGCCCACCAATCATTCGAGGCTTGTCAGTTCGGCATTGCACTTTGTTGTTGTCCGCGATGATACTGTACTGTACCTACTGTACCTTGATATTCCCAGTTTAGTAAACCAGCACCACACCACCTCGAGAAACAAGAAGAAAAAAAAATCTGCTCGATAAAAAAGAGGATGGGACGCAAGCACACCCATCCCCTCCATGTCATCCGATAAAAAAAAGCATGGAGTTGCAAGTAATATCTGCACAAGCAATCTCGCGCAAAAAAAAAAAAGTAAAAGGAATGTTTTCCCCAACATCAAAGATCAAAGCCCTCGGCTATCGATCGACAATCCCTTCCTGTCATTTCGCACGGTCGTTTCCTCTCCCGAGCGGCGTTCCTGTGTGCCTGAACGGGATGCCATGGGTGCGTCTTTTTAGAGTTTTCCCTTCGCCTAGGTCCAGGTTCCAGTTCTTCCCATCCCCACAGGGTGCCTTGATCGGGGTTGGACTAGTATTGCCTTGGATGTGGAAGTGGTGGACGGAAAAACAGGACAGGGTAAATTCGCTCACTGGGATGTACCCGATACGGTTGCATTGCGAGTGCATCATTTCCTTCTTTTTGCTGTCGTCTCGTTTTTTTCTCGGTCTTTTCTTTTTTCTCGAATTGGCAAATATCATGCAAATTGTAATCCGTGAGATTGGAAGCCAATTCGGCCAAAGTACAAACAACGGACTGGTCCTGTATTTCACCACGCCTGTGCGCCACGACGGCCAAAACTGTAAAACCACTCGGAGGTCTAGAACTCGACCTCGCAAATGACACTGTAACAGCACTGTAACAGCACTGTACTCGCAACGCTCGCAGCGCCCATTGCACAGCGTTGCCCCAATTCAGGCGCCCCGGTGGCACGAGACCTCGCAAGAAATGTAACCGTTCTAGCGAGTCAGCGAAGGAACTAACTAGCACCAAGAGCCCTGAACCCCGTGAATTTTTTCAGACCGGACTCCTGTTTGTCTGCGGCAAGTCCCATCCGGTCCGCTCCTCGCTTCGCTTTTCCGCCGCGAACCACTATAAAGGACGCCAGTATACTATACTAGAGCCAACGCCGAGAGCCGGCGCGCTGAGAGCGTACATAGTACTTTCACGTGCGGTGCTATCCGAGACACCTGGCGCAGTGATGACTCGAGCAGAGACTGCAAGTTTCGTCGCAGAGCGCTGCGTCGCAGACTGTACGGCGGTAAAATGGGTGTCTGCTCTGCGCTACGACGCTGTGTCAGATGGCTGACGGTTTGCTGCGGCGAGTGACGACTTGTACCTGCATTTGTGTCTTGTCTTGTCGGGAATGCGGTATGACCCGTTGATGCAAACGCAATGCCTCAACGAAGTAATTGGCACGTCTGGTAGGTGTCCCTCCCGCTCTTGCGTCCTGCTGGCCCTGATTTACGTGCACATCACCAACAGGCGTCAAGATTCAATACCTGTCCGGGCAAATACTCAGCGACTTTGTAGACCGAGTTCCTCAAGCACAAATGCGGTCCGCCCGGCTCGTCAACCCTTCCCTTCAACAATTCCCCTGCCAGCCCTACACCTAGCCCGGCCCTAACTGTCCCCACTGCCACATGTCCTGCCGTGACTTGGCGTGATTAGGACACCGCTAGAAGGAATGGAAGGAATGGCCGCGGCATCGAGGCATGTGAGGGAGAAATGCAAAAAGTAGAATTTTCAGGGTTGAGCAGATTCTGTTGGACCGAGGACAGATGCGAGGTCTTCAATCTTGGCTCTGGTTGCGCTGTTCCTGTCCAGTATTAACAGGGCACTGATTCTGGCAATGACTTTACTGACACGGATAGTAGACAGTATGAGCAGCCCAGAAACTGCAACATAGATTCACGCACCGGACGGCGTTCAAAACCATACGCAACTCGGCGATTCATCAATCATCCCGCTGAATTATGCGTGTCAAATACTCTTTGATAACATCCACATGCTCAGTCCCATCTCACACTGGGAGCATTCCTTAAATTGTATCTTGATTCACCCCAGCCCTGGCTTTCCTTGTGGAACACCTAGACTTCCTCATTCTCCCAGTCCTTCTCCTCAAACATGGGCTCCTTCCGCACACCGCACACCTCCAGCTTCTCCAAAAACTCGGCCGGCACAGACGGAATGTATTTCCGCTCTCGCTCCTTGTTGACCCCTCCGAACCCTGCCCCATACGACACCAACATGTCCGTCACCGACGGCAGCGTAAAGGGCAGCATGAGCGCAGGGTCCATGAGGAGATGCTCTGGGGCATCGTCTTCGTCTTCGTCCGACCCTTCTGCGCCGTTCGGGTTGGGTGGACTCGCCATGCTTCCAGGGGTGTCGAGCAGGCTGTTGCCCCCGCCACCGTTTGATTTCCCTTTGACGGGCGTCGTGGGACTGCTATCCGGCCCGCCCGTCTTGGGGAGCGGTGATGCCGCCCGGCTGCGACGTCTGTCTCGTTTGAGGGCCGCCTCCTTCTGAATCGCCAGCAGGTACTTCATCGCGCTCTTTGGGAGCCCCTTTTCGCCCACTTCGGGTCGGTAGTGTGTCGCGGCATGGATGAGCTGTTGCGGCGTGAGCCTCTTGAGCTGTTGAAGAGTCCCCACGAGCGCCTCGAGATCGTCTGCGTCGAGCGATGAGAAGCACTGCAGCCACTGGAGGAGTTGGATGACGGGGGCCAGGAAGCGCCGGGCGGCATCTATCGTTGTTTCGCCAGACGCCTTTGTGTCACCCCCTTCGTAGTGCTCGGCCTGTCGGTTGTTCGTTCGCGCCCAGTCTTCGAGGATGGACACGTTCATTCGAATCTGCATCGCCTTTGTTCGCGCCAAGTACTTCCTGTTTGACATGATTCTGTTGAACAGCTCGGCGCCAAGCCAATACAGCAGCTGTGAAACAATTTGTGACGTAATGACGGAGTGGATATCGTAGAGGTCTAAAACAAAAAGAGTCGAAGAAAGGAGAGATGTGACGTTTCGCGGCGCAGGCTTTGCCCTTTGCTTCGGTGACGGCGGCCGAAACCTCTTCTCCATCGGCTCCTCCTTGACTGTCGTCTTGCGCTTGAACAGCTTCCATTCGTTCTGGAACGTAATGTCCTCAAACCCAGGTATCGTTTCGTGGTCAAGCATCGCTGCGTCGAGAACTTTGTCTAGCCGCCGTTCCGCGTCGCGAACAATCAGGATGAATATTTCATTGATGAGCTCTGCCAGATGCGCTTGGAACTCTGCTGTTGCCTCCACTAGCCCGGCGTCCTTCTTAAGATAGTGCAGTAACAACGTGGCGTTGGAGATCCAAAATGCTAGTATCGTCATGTCCCATTGGCATCTTTCCACGACGTCGTTGATCAAATCCATGGCCGTGACGAGCAACTTTTCCAGCAGCTCGGGGCTGGCATGGTAATGGGCGTATCTGGCGCTCAGGAAGATCATGTTGGCCGGTACGGGTTTTTGAGTCGGAGACCGTTGTGGTGTCATTTTCGTGATGATAATGTCGAGTATTCGGTCGAGTTCGTGTTCTTGAAAGACAAACATTTGATCATGCAAGCAGCGACTCCAATCAAACTCTTGTTGCTCCTCTTCAAACTCGTCAACAGGCTGGGAAACGCGAAGCGTTAATACACATGCATCATCTTGTTTTTTGGGGAAAAGGATTGGCATACCTCTGGGGTATCGTCCATGCCCACGTTGCCCAAGTCAACCTCCAGATCCCTTGCGCTGTCCATCATTAGCCTCCTTCGCATTTCATTTTCCGCCATTTCCTCTTCAAATCGGTCTTGCGAGAAGCCGGGGTTGTAGAAGTCGTCTCCCATTCCTGCATTTCCAATATTATACTCATTATCGTGCAAGTAGAAAGACATGTCGCTGTCGGGAGGAACAAAGTCAAAGGCAGTACGTCCGGAGGAAGTCTTTTGGTCTGATGAGGCGCCATGGTCCAAGAGGAGCTTCGCGATGCCCTTGTATCGGTTCGTCATGGCCCACATCAATGCCGTCCACTGGTTCTGGTCCTGCTTGTTCACATCGGCGCCGGCTTCGATCAAAGCTTTGACAACACTTTCGTGCCCCTAGAGTTGCCGTTAGACTTAGAAGAGTCATAGCTCATTTGCCCTGAACAGAACTCACAAAACAGCTGGCATATATCAATGGCGGCGTTCCGTCTTCATCGGCGACGTTGACGTCCACATACTCCTTGGCAGTGCCGCCTAACAATTTCGTGACTTTCGCGACGTCACCATTGCTTGCTGCCATAATCATTGCTTTCTGTAACCTATCCTTTTTCTCGGATTCTGATAGCTTCTCATTGTTGATAATCGTCTGTTCGTCCTCCAGCCCGTGGCCCGCCTGGTTCGCGGCAGCTTGCGCTTGAAGCATCTCCATCAGTCGCGTGTCGCTGTCCTTTGGGCCCTTCAAAGCATCATGGCCGAACTCGTCATCATTTAGTGACAAGTTCCCGAAGTTGAGGGGCTTCGCCAACGCCGGCGTCGTAAGGAACTGTGATTGGCCTGCCAAGCACGAGAGTCAGAGGAGTGTCCATACCGTAGATAGTCCCAATGAGGTCACCAACCTTGCCAGCCATCATAAATCTCAGTCTCGGGAACGTAATCTTCTACCGGAGCATTTCTTCGGTCGTCCAGAGATGTGGGAAGATCTGCAGGTATCACGCGCGGCTTGGGTTCGCCATTGCTGTTGAGGTCCTCCGGATCCATGGTGGAAGGAGGGGCAACGCCGGACTCCTAGCTCATGGATGTCGGAGCTGCTGCGGTGGCAGTCGTGGATTTGAGGTCTGCCGAGCGGTACTTTGCGAGAAAATAGAGCTTCTTTGAAGTGCTCGGTTCGTCATCAAAGCTCCCTGGCGCAGGGAGTCGTCTCGGCAAGGAGATGTCGTGTGATGGTTTTGCAGATGGGATGCCTGACCGCAACGCAGCGGACGCGGGAGACGTGTTGCAGTGCGGGACGTCGTCATTAGCTGTCGATTTTGGGTTGGTCCGTGCGCTCCGTTCCAGCATCAAGCTCGACCCATCACCACCAAAGCCTGTTTCATAATCTCTTTTCTCTTTTCTTTGTACTTTGTACCATTCGTCTTCAAAACAAAGAGTAGGCATTTTTAAAGTCAGGTTACAACTAGAAACTCTGCTCGATGGCGTCTATCAGATGCTTGTAGGCTCTTTATTTTCCGCTTCCCATCCGTATTGTCCCACAGCTTTCATGGACTTTGCACAGTTGCACCGAGTCACAACTACAGCTATATTCCAGGTTCGCATGCACTCAAAATTCATTAACTAACTTCTTATGAGGATTATGGACTCATTCTACAAGCCCCAGAAATGCGATGCGGGTTTTTGGATACGTGCTCATATAGGTGAAACGCTGTTCACAGCAGAATACTCCACAGGCAGGACCTTGGTCTTGTGCTAAATCATGAAAAAGCCAACATCTTCATTGAAAAGTCAACGCTTGCCAGTTCTCGTTATTAGAGACAAAGTCTACTGTATCGGAGTGTTGAAGCTGCAAGATTTTGAACTTTGTGCCTCTTTGATGACACCGAAATGAGACAACATACAACAGCTCACCAACTTTGACGCCAGGTCCGAACATCGACGCCAGCAATTATTCGAAGAACCCTCCTCCTTCGATCATTTCCCCAATAAACTTGAAGCCAGACGATACTGCGTCAGGTACACTATGTCCCTGAGCCAAGTATGCTGCAATCGCCGCTATACGCCAATTAGCGCGGACTTGCCGGGGCAGACTGAGGGCTTCAACGTACAAGGAATCGAGTAACTTGCCCCAAAAAACGCTTTGGGGTTCTTGTAACGAGAAGCTGCCACAACAGGCTCTGCGTCGCCGCACAAAACGTAATGAAGTGTCGTCATCCCATCGGCTTCGTCAAAGATCTCCCTCTTTATAATGGCGTACTTTGGACCCAACTCCCGTAAGGTGTTTGCCATTGATGCCACACTTTGCAAACCCGTTGGGTACTCGACTGCCATGCCGGCTTCGTCCAAGATTGCCTTGGCGCCCCGGACTGTTGTCGTAACGATAGTTGCAGACGGAAGGAGATTTCTTGTTAGGGCTGCAAGGACATCCTTCTTTGGCTCAGAAATCTTGAAGAGCGGCTCAATGTCTATGACTATTCTGGATTGTGTGCGCTGTTGCAAAATACCAGACAAAGCGGTAATGGTTTCGGCAGATAGTAAGGCGTCTTGTTCAATCGCGCTGTCAGGGCCTGTAAACACACATATACATTTCTCGGAGCACTGACCAATTTTAATGACACTGTGATTTTGCCCTTGAACGGCCTCATCAAGCTGGTGCTGGAACGTTGACAAATCTGGCTGTCTAGCAGCTTGGTCGCCTTCAACTGTGGCAATTGAGCCCGTGGAAACTGGTGTGACTGGAACTTTTTGTGCTTTGAGGACTTTCTCGTCGGCTTTCAGTCCACTAAGGTGAAACAATTTCGATCAGCTTGGTCGCAATGTTCAGGCGAGCAGAGACATACGCGTTTGCGGACTCAACAGTAACCCCTAGCACAAGGACTGCCCCTGGCTGCATCATGAACGAAGTTATGTGTAGCTTTTGATCACACAGTAATCCTTTGGCGCCGCACTACCTGTGGCAGGTGAGGCACAACGGATTCAGAGAACCAAATGCTCAGCTTAGATTTTGGAACGGCTCGCAACGAAAGCGACACCGAAATCTGCGATCCGCGTCGTCCAACTGAAGGGACAGGTAGATGTCTTTATATCGCCACTTCAACCGGCCTGAACTATACCCCGCCGTAGTTGGCCGTCAGCCGAATTTGCCCTCAAATCATGAACCAACATCGGGGGTTCCGCAGCTGACCAGGGCGTCGCTGCAGGCCATGCGAGATTCAGGTGAGTGCAGACATCCCCTTGATTGGCTGCATAATACCCTCCTGCAGGATTTCAAACATCTTTCGGCCATATCGCAACGAAATAGGAAGCTGGTCGAGGTTTTGCAGATGGATTGAGTAACTCGTTCTGTTCACTTTGTTGTCCAAGGCTACCCTGCAGGATTTGGTATCAAATCATGGTGCTGCCTTTGCCAACATCTGTGTCCTGGTTGGGATAGTAGAGCCAGGACAATTTTCGCAGCGCAGATGATATAATCTGTCCAAGCAGTCAAGAGCAGTGCCAGAATCGTTGAATGCAGAAGAGGCAAGTTGTGGGATGCACGATCCATGGCGCAGGGTGAAAATTCGAGGTGTCCCAAACATCTGTCTGTTCATATTCCATGTACAATCTCTGCGAGACTTGGGTGAAAATTGTTGCCAAACCCGTCGCAAGTGAAGAGATGCGTCATCTAACTCAGTTAGACAGAACAGCGATAGCATTTTCTAGACATTCGACGCTCTTGTGGGGGGATAATTCTGCTGTTCTACCTTTCTAGGTACTTAGGTTGGTATCTGGCTCGGCAAAGCGACCTGTCCAAGCCCAAGGTCCACGCGTCATGTCAAACTCGAAGCTGAAAAGCTATTGACCATTCGTGAGTTTGGAAGTGACACGCATAGCTGTTTTGTGTATCGTGAGTGCCACACAACAAGCGGTGTTGAATTCCGAAATTCCGAGACTCTGGGCTCGTCGGGGTTCGGCTGATGTGATAACTGCATCAATGGTACTATCACATCACCATCACCCATCACCCACTAATGGCACGTCGATGGCGGGGGCGGGGCATCTGCAGCGCCCATCTTGACGAATTCAGGCGCCTGCCCGCCTGCACCCAGCACTTCGTGCCACCGAGCTGCCCCCCAAGCCGGCGACGTGCAGCTGCCATCCAGCCAGTTACAGCCCCAGCAAAAGTAAGCTCGTCATAGAGATTGATTTACATGCATCCATGTCCAGGGCCGGCCGGGAGCAAGCATCAGATAAGCAATGCTGAATCCATATCACTCGACCTGTTTCCTCGTCTCATCACTTCCCTCCATCACTTTCTTCCCCATCAATTCATCATCTTGAAACCCCCTCTCCCACGGACAAGCTCCGTCTCTGCACTCTCTCGGCACATTTCCCAAGCCACGCTGCTAGCTCTTGTCTCTATCTTGTATAAGCTTTCCCTCGACAAGCGTCCGATCTAGAGTTGGCGACGGCATCTTGAACGCGCGGCGGCGCACAAACAAAGCCATTTTAAACTTTCAGCCCACGCGACTTCAGTCACTCTGTACACTCATATAAATATTCGACATGGCTAGCGCAACAGGTGTTCCAGAAAATGTATCGACACGCGAGTCTGTCGAGCATCGCCGCAGTGAGACGGAGCCGCTGCTTGGAAAACCAGGTGACACTATCTTGCCAGAAGGTGCATCCATCATGAGGAGTTTTTTCATCGGTATGTATATTTTCATGTGCCGTAAAGCAAGAGAACGAGATACGATGAAGTGAGAAAGACGGCAATGGGCAACATGCTAACGCGACGTCTCACAGGAACCGGCATCGTTGCCGAGCTGGGCGTCATCCTTCTCTGCGTCAACATCTGGGCGCACATCTTCATGAAGCCCGTCATCTTCTTCTCTGGCCACCCCATCGCCATGTCCATCGCCCTCTTCACTCTCGTTCAGTCGATTCTCAGCCTCCAGCCAACCGAGACGCCTCGTCAGAAACGCGTGGGACAGTACGTTCACGCGACGCTCAACTTGCTCGCCTTTGTGGCTCTCGTCACGGGCGCGACCATTATTGAAGTCAACAAAGTTCGTAGCAATGGCCCCCATTTCCACTCGGTGCACGCCTACGTCGGATTCATCACGTTGCTACTGATCGTGGGGCAATACTTTGTTGGCTTCACGATGTGGTTGACGCCAGGATTGTATGGCGGCGTGGACAATGCAAAGCAGTTGTACAAGTATCATCGGTACAGCGGGTACTTGATCCTGATGCTACTGTTGGCGACGGTCTGCACCGCCATGGAGACGGACTACGTTGTGAATGTTCTGGGTATCAACTTCTGGGGAGTGTTTTTGGCGGCGGTGGTGATTATTCTGGGCGTTTTCCCGAGAATTCAGAAGCATAAGCTGGGGTTCGGGGTGAGGAGGCCGGTGGTTCATGAAGGTGAGACTTCCGATTAATGCCGGATTGGCTAGGTGGAACGAAAAGATTACGGAGGAACGAAGCAAGGAGAGAACAAGGAGGAAAAGGATGTCAATAAAAAATGTAACGGTGTATGATTTATCCACTTTGTAATTTCTCGTCATCTTCTATCTCGGGCACAGGATCATCATATCAATCAGAATTGGCAAGACTTGTTTTTAGACAGCTCAAGAGGCTATTTTTTCTTCTTCTGGAAGACCGGATGTACTTTCAAGGCTACCGCCTGCAAAAATAAAGTATCATGCAAGACGTTTTCGCAAACTCAAAATCTTCATGTCGAACAGACCCTCACGGACACTCTACATCGATTTCACAACCTGCATCCATACACATTCTTATGTCAACGCAAAACAAGCAACAATGGGTCAACACAATTCTAGATTCCAGGAGGATGCCATGGACACATATCAGGCCCGCAGCGGCTACTGCAGTGCCCCCGACTGCTTCGGTATCTACGAGGCGCTGCGCGATCCGCGGACCAGAAGGGGTGGCACGCCAAACTACTGCTCCAAATGGGACAGCTGTACGTCTCTTCCTCTCTTAAATCACTTGAGTATCATATAAGGATCGAAGCTGATTGTTCAAGATATTTGTGGTCGCTACCTGCCCCGTCGACCGGGCGATCGAGAGCCCTTCGCCGTGACAGAAACTATTACTGAGGCTCTCTTCCACGAAGTACATCACATTTTGGATGGAAACGCCACGATATCAGTAAACTCGAGTACAAGCCATACTTTGGAAGAGGAACTCTGCGGACCAGGCCAGGATATTGCCCCAAACGGCTCTTGCGATGGCGGCAGAATCCACCCCATCTACGACAAAGATCCCTTCCAAGACGCTCCCAATAGCACATTCCCAAGCCCGCCCCCCAAAAACATCTCGAGACCAATACCACAGATCCACAACAATGAAATAATCAATCATCTGTGGATGCTCGCAAATCAGTACTACAGGACATGCATGGACGACCATTCCGACGGCGACGAGGTCCTCCTCCATCTCCTCGAAGAAGTGAACCGGCCCTTCCACACCATCGACGCCATGTCGCTCCATGCACATGGCGACTTGGTGAATACGTACAAGCCCACGCTCGACACGAGCGAGCTTCTTCGGGATACCGATCAGGCCATGGTAACGGGGGCATTGGCCAATTTGGCAGAGTATGGGATATATCCTGTTTTGAAGATTGGTGTTGGGAAGAGCATTATTGATCCGGTGAGTGCGACTGATCGCTCGAGTCTCACACTGATAGGCGATCAATTGCTGCAATATTGAAGAAGTCCAGCTGACGGTATAGCTCGACACGCGCATCATAATCGCCCCGTACCATCCCATCGCCATGGCGAACCCGGCTCTCTACGAATGGCCGTACATCAGACAACGATACAGAATCATGCTCGAAAAATTTCTGCCGAAGCTCTATGGCCCTCGATTCGGCCGCATACAGGATGCGTACCGTATCCCAGAGGACATTATAGCGCTGGAGGAGGAGATCGTGGACATGATGCCTGCGGCGGATGAATGGGACATGAAGGTATGCTTTTGAACCTACAAAAGATTACATGTTTGTTTGATATGAAACTGATTCGAAATAGCACCACGCTACGGAACGACCGTCCTGGAACATCAGCATGGGCACATCCCCTTGGAACTTGGGTCCCCTCATCCCTACGCTCAACAGGACGGCTGTGTCCAAGATCGAATTCGTGTTCGAGGACCTTGTATATTCGCTTTGGGACCTGCTGAAAGGGTACTCGCTGGAGACGGTGAGGTCGTATTTACTGTGGCAGACCTTTCTGCAGACCCTGCCGCTGTGGGATATGCCGTGGGTGCAGGAGTTTCGGGATTTCGCACAGGCTCATGTTGATGTGGTATGTATCGTCTTTTCCCCTTGAACTTTCTATTGCAATTGATGTGCCTATAGTGGCACCTGTGGCCACGATTACGGCAACTGCGTCAAAGCTGTAGACCAAGTCATAGTATTCATGGTCAAACAACTGATCTACGATAACAGAGACAACCCGTGCCTCGTCGATATGAAGTATGTACAGGCAGAGTACAACGACATTTCAACCACCTCATCAACGCCCATCTGTTGAAAAGTATTCTTCCTCGCAAAGGCGGCCGCGACCCTTACTTCAGGATCGGAACGTTGAACGCAAGGCTACAATATCCTCAAGGGGTAAGGGACCATTCTATCCGCATATCACAGGCTTTTGATCTCGCGGCTGCGCCAACAAAAAGCTAACACTTGTCACAGTGTTTGCGCTACATCAGCGACAACGAGCTTTCAAGAATCTTTGACGGCGCGCAAAAGACCTACGATGCACCGAGAAAACAGAAAGATGGCTTTCACCCCCAAGAGGTGATGGGTTTGACTAATCCCGAGACTTGGACTCACTTACACGACTACTTTGCCCTCGAGAAGCTGCATCTTCAAACGACGCGGGACCAGCTTGGGAGAGGGCCGGAATATGCGAAGTGCCAGCACTTGGGCTTAACCTTTCTGGCAACGGACAAATAGAAGGTTTCCTCCCAGAAAAAAAGGGGGTACTTGAGTATGTTTAGTAGTTTAATATGTTGTTGTACGAGACCTGATCACGACCTGTAAAGAAAGATGAGAATGAAAATAGTGCGCTGTAATGAGAGATTTCAATGAAACAAGATGGAATAGATCTGACATCCTGCGCGGCTGACGGATCGCATTCCGCTTCCACAGCCTGTAATGATTATTACGGTGAGATGATGGGCCTTTCGACAGCGACTATACGAAAGATGAATGACCCAACACGCAGCCCCAATGTCCACAACATGATACATGAGACATGCAGCCACTTTCTGGTGGCAACCCTTGAAAGCCCTCGCCCGTCGTTGGTGAGGCACAAACCTTGTAGCATGAAATAGTCATGCAAGTCTCCTATTTGGACAAATTGCTGTCTTGAACTGCGCAAGAGCCTTCATCTGCCAAACGGGGTGTCTCGGGTGTCCCCTCAAAAGATGACAACGAATCTATTGGTATATATTTATATACTTTTATATAAATATAGTACATATATACGCCCGTAGTTTGCAGATAGCCAATGGAGATCATCTTCCCCTTGACCCTTGTCACAATGGGCTTGACCTGAGGTTTGCTGTGTTCCCGGTTTGGCCGTTCTGGAACATAATGCAGGGTCTCTTTGAACAAGCTGCTCGCCTGATTAGGAAGGAGAGCTGAGCCCGTTAGCGCAGACCCCAGAGTTTCCGCTTGTCCAATATTGACGGCAGGAATAGCGTAGATAATGACGCGGCAGGAAATATTCGTGGCCCAAATCGGAGGATACTCGGCAACGCGCATCAAATCAAGTCGAAGGTTGCAACTCGGCCAATAGCTGTTCTCGCAAGAAGATGAAAGACTTCGTGGCTGCGCAGAGACCTGGCATGACCCTAATTAGGCAATCACCGAGATGTCGTTGGTCACATTGTTCTTCTTTTTTTGTTCGAGGTATTTTGATGTAGACTTTACCGCCTCGATTATCTCACTGCGCGCTACATGTCCAGTCAATTGATGCTTCTGAGGACTTCCAATATTAGTGGTTCTCCAAAAACGCGAATATGGATGTAGACGACGAGGACAAGGCTGGAAACGGGGGCGTTGAATTCAGGGAGATGACATTCAACGGCACGCCGCTCTCTGAAGCCTCCAGCTGGGGTGCCCTGAGCTGAAGCAGGTTGGCGGGGTCTCGTCAATTGGCTGGTGGTTGGCTCGACAGCTCGAAGGGCGCGCGTGTTATGGCTTTGTTGGCCTAGCACATCGCGTTTTCTAAGCTAGGGGGAGGCTATTTGGAGATTGAGATCGAATAATTACGGGTGCGGTGGGCATGCGAGGCCAGAGACTGTGTGGGTGGGTGGAGCGTCCACACCAGGTTGTTCGGTTCGGTACGACGGAGTGGATAAGTGGACCACGAACGGTATTAATGGCTACTCGGGAGCAGATTTGCATTGCTGATGCAACACAGAGTTTGCGAAGAAGGCCCTGGGGCATGTAAGCAAATGTGAAAGATTATGCTCAGCCAACTTGGAACGCGGGGGAGGAATTACTATCAGAACCGAGGCTACGACGGGACAACGGCACCCGCATCCGAACCCATGCCCACATCCAACATCCAACGTCCAACATGCATATCCACATCTGGTCCGTTGTCGACCGACCAACAGAGCCACCTTAACCCCCTCTTCGCTATCCCAGGGACCGATCTACCTGGGATAGTTGGTGTGGTCCCGTATCAACGGATCTACGGATGCTCACAAACGGAACGCCTTCGAGTTTGGCACATGGCGCTGACCAGACCAGTCTAGACAATGCAGGCTTATCAAACGCCCGGCCTAGGTGGGCACCAGGCCTTTTGCGAAACATCAAGCAGCCTATGGGGTAAAAATATACAACATCGCCCGCCGCTCAGTGGGCGATTTGCAGCTTTGCGAAAGACTTGAGGCTCATCTCAACCGGTCAATACTTTAATGTTTCCTTGCTGCGTTCTGGCCTCTTCTGCGCTTCATACTGAGCAACTCTGCCTGATTGTCTCGATTACCAATCCCAGCCGTCTTGCTAGCTACTGTTGGTCGATGGGTGGCATTCATTGCGGCTCGCCTCACGCTTGTGTCTCTATTGGACTTGGTGTCCAGAATTGGATAAGATAGAAATCTCTGAGCGAACAGGAGCGAGCAACGATGAATACTTCAGTTTGTCCCCGATCGCCCGACAACGCTTTTGGACCCGTGGTGGAAGAATGCGCTCGCGAATTCGACTTCACACTTCTTTTCGAAGAAGCTGTGTTTTCAATCTTACCATCCGCATTGCTTCTTCTTCTCACCCCTTTTAGAATTCTCATTCTATCTCGAAGAAGACGGGTCGTGAGTGGCGGTGCACTGCAATACATCAAATTGGTATGTTGTAACCATATCCCACATGTCCCGTGTTTGCGCTTCAGACTAGCGACTGACTTACTTTGGCAACAGGGAAGTATTGCGGCTTTATTGATTGTTCAGATAGCCACGCTCGTCGTCTGGGCGCGTCCCACTACCCCCAAAACTAAAACCACAGTCCCGGCGGCTGCTCTAAATCTCGTCAACTCCCTAGCTTTTGCGGCACTTTCCTTCTTTGAGCATTCAAAGTCGCTTCGACCGTCTGCCCTATTGAATGTCTACCTTGTTTTGTCGATCCTGCTCGATCCTGTTCGCACCAGGACATTATGGTTGATGTCGTATAGCAACGACGTCACCGTCCCTTTTACGCTTTCGCTAGGCTTGAAGGTCATGATACTCGTCCTAGAGGAGACCAACAAGTCAAAGGCTATCCGCCCTTCAGAAGGAGAATGTGCTCCAGAAGAGACTGCAGGGATCTTCAGCCGGAGCCTTTTCTGGTGGCTGAATGGTCTCATGAAGGGAGGCTTCACAGATGTGCTGGCTGTGGAAAAGCTGCCACAATCGACAGAAGGCTATGTTCCGATGCACTTTGGACGACGTTCAGTGTTCGATGGGACAAAGGTAAGCCGTCCACTCGAGACTGCACTTCTTGTGGCATGATCGATAAGCCAACGACTTCGTGTCTTTGCTCACCAAAGCCTCCCAAAACGGAGACAACGCGCTGCTTTTCACACTCTTTGCAACTTTGAAATGGGCTATTTTCGCGCCCGTTCTACCTCTTCTCTGCCTTCTTGCTCTCACCATGTCCCAACCCCTCCTGATACACATATTTCTTGACTATCTCAACGAGCCTAATGACGGAACACGGCACCAAAAGAATGTGGGCTACGGCCTGATTGGGGCATACGGCCTGGTGTACATCGGAATTTCCGTAAGTCTCTCCCTTCCCAATGGGTCTGCTTGTTTGAGATTCGCCATCTCCCTTTTCACTATACGTCTGAAGGTTTCCACAATGTGTATGTGTGAGCCTATGTGTGGATGACCGTACGCTAATACCTTTATAGATTGCGACAGCTTGGGGCCAGCTAGGTGTCTACCGATTCGTAAGCATGGTGCGCGGATGTCTGGTCACGATGATATACAGAAAGACGACTATACTCAGTACAGTTGGGCTCGATGATGCCTCCGCTGTTACTCTCATGAGTACGGACGTGGAGCGAGCGGTGCAAGGCTTCGCCCTCATGCACCAGATCTGGACTACAATATTGCAAATTGTTGTGGCATTGTTCTTGCTCTACAGGCTCGTTAGCCTAACCTTTATTGTTCCACTTCTCATGTTGCTATGTACGTGTCGAGGTCTTATGATCAGCCGTTGCTTCATGCCACTAACCCCTTCAAAGTCTGCGGTGTTGCTGTAGGAGCTGTTGCTGGGCAAGCAGGCCAGAAGCAAGCAGGGTGGATGAAGGCAATTGAGAAAAGGGTGGGTAAGTGTTGATAACCTCCGCCGCCAACCTCCCCGCGTGAGGCAGCCGATGTTGACTGTGTGCGCATAGGCGTGACGTCTTCGATGCTCGGAGCCATGAAAGGCGTCAAGCTGTCAGGATTATCCGCTAGAATGTCCACAATCGTCACCCAACTACGCTCAGCAGAAATTCAATCCGCTCGCCTCTACAGTCATGCTTATCCTCGTGGTGATAATTTGTAAGTTCCTTTCACAAGGTTGAGAACGCGAGAGTGCTCTGGGATCTGACACGGGCATAGCGTATGTTCCGGCTACTGTGTCCCCGATTATAACCTTTGGTGCCTACACCGTTATTGCATCTAAAGGGGGATTGGTTCTAGACACGACGAGTATTTTCACGTCTCTGTCCTTGCTTTCTTTGATGACGGACCCTCTCACCCAGCTGTTCCATGCTCTTCCCGAGTTTCTCGCGGCAGTGGCTTGCGTTGGCAGGATTCAAAAATTCATTCTATCAGAGCCAAGACGTGACACGAGGAGCGTTCAATCATCCGAGTTTCCCGATGCGACGAGGCCGAGATCCGAGAAGAGTGGTGATGCGGAGGAAGACGACAATACTGCTGCAGCAGTCGATCGTCTTGACAGTTCAGTGGCCGTGGCCATACGAAACGGCAAATTCGGGTGGAAGAAGGACGAAGAGCCTATACTAAAAGACATCAATCTGACGTTTGCGAAACGAAAGTTGACGATCATTGTAGGCAAGGTCGGGTGTGGGAAGAGTACATTGCTCAAGGGCATTCTTGGAGAAACTCCGACCGCGGACGGCCATGTGATACTGTCCTCTACTGACGTCGCTTTCTGCGACCAGACTCCCTGGATGACAAATCAGACTTTGCAGGAAAACATAACGGGATTTTCAGTGTACGACGCAGGCTGGTACAGAGCCGTCGTGCGTGCCTGTGCTTTGAATCCCGACCTGGCTTAGTTTACTGAGGGGAGTCAAGTCGTGATTGGGAGCAAAGGTGTCACTTTGAGCGGAGGACAGAAGCAACGTGTTGTAAGTAACCAGATCAGGGAATCTTTCCATCCTCATCCATTGAGGCGACATTTGCGGTCTTCTCCACGCCCACTCAAACATACTTTCATACAAGAGGCAATTAACAGTATGCTCATAGGCAATTGCTCGAGCTGTATACTCGAAGCGGCAGATCGCGGTATTCGACGATGTCTTCAGCGGCCTTGACTCTGAGACGCAGAAGCAAGTTTTTGACAATGTTTTCGGACCCAGGGGCCTTCTTCGCTCACATGGTGCTACGATTATACTGGCCACACATTCTGGTGAGAACCAATATATATCAAGTCCGCTCTGCTGTTGTACACAGTTCTGACCCGATGTCGCAGTGCACCTCCTTCCGTACGCTGACTGCGTCGTCGCTCTAGATGACGATGGTACTGTCGTTGCTCAGGGTACTTTTGACGAGTTGAATCGGGAGAATGGATACTTGCGCCGCTTCGGCCTTCAAAGCGAAGCAGATGATCTCGTTGTTGAAGAAAACACTGAAAATATGCAGCGAGAGAGCACTCTTACCAAGAGAGAACAGGATCTTCTCAAGGCCGTTGACGACGCATCTCGTCGGCTTGGCGACCGATCGGCATATCGATACTACTATGAGACTGTCGGCGCCAAGGATTCCTTGATATTCTTTGTCTTGCTCGTCGTCTGGGTGGCGATGCTCAAATTCCCAGGTACACAGTCCAGCATCCACCTTTCTGCGTCTGTTCAACTCTAACCCACGATGACAGAGATCTGGCTCAAGTGGTGGGGAGACTCAAACGAGCGACATTCAGGTCAGGAAAATGGTAAATACTTGGGGACATATACGGTTTTCCAAGTCGTCGGGCTCGCCACGCTTGGATTGGCTGGAAGGTATGACTCCGTTTCACTCCATCTTCTCCCTGAACCTGCGGGCTTATGATCGAACTCATTCCAGGCACTTATTGATGGTCATTGTCGTGGAGTCGGGCAAGAAGCTTCACTCAAATCTGTTGCGAACAGTAATGCGCGCCCCGCTATCCTTCTTCGCCACGACCGATACCGGTACAATCATCAACAGATTTAGTCAAGACATTCAGCTGATTGATGCTGAGCTGCCCATTGCCTTCTTGAACGTGGCTGCCAACGTCTTGATCTGTATCAGTCAGGCAATCATGCTCCTGCCAGCCTCGTACTGGCTCGTATTTACGTATCCATTTCTGTTTGGCTTTCTTTACCTCGTTCAGAAGTTCTATCTGCGAACGTCCCGGCAATTGCGGTTCCTAGACCTCGAAGCCAAGAGTCCCATTTACTCGCAATTTCTGGAGACTTTGAGCGGCTTAGCAACCATTCGCGCGTTCAATTGGCAGGGTGACTTGGTCAGGCTGAGCGACGAACGGCTGGACCGATCCCAAAAGCCTTTCTATCTGCTATACGCGATACAGCGATGGCTGAACCTCGTTCTGGATCTGATCGCCGCGGCATTGGCGATCATTGTCACGGCTGTCGCGATCTCAACGAGAGGGCACGTCAGTGCGGGTTTTGCTGGAGTCGCTCTGTACAACATCATGACTTTGAGTAGCGCCATGAAAACAGCTGTGAGCGTTTGGACAATACTGGAAACGTCTATAGGGGCAGTTGTGAGGATCAAAGGGTTCGAAGAGATGACACCCTGCGAGCACCTCCCCAGCGAGATAACCGATCCTGGGGAAAATTGGCCGCGCGAGGGTGGTCTCATTATCCACGGCCTTAACGCGAGGTACATGTTTGATAAAAGCTAGATGACAATCCGGATAAGCAAAGCTAACAGCAATTCTCAATCATAGGGAAGAAATCACCCCGGGTGCTCAACAACATCTCGCTGCGCATCAAACCCGGGGAGAAGATTGGGATGTGCGGTCGAAGCGGCAGTGGCAAGAGTTCACTTCTTCTAGCAATCTTCAGGCTGCTCGAAATCGAATCAGGATCTATCACAATTGACGGGGTAGACCTTTCATCTGTGCCGCGCGAAACGATTCGAGAACGGCTGAACGCTATTCCCCAGGACCCCTTCTTCTTAAGCGGCACCGTGCGAACCAACTGTGACCCCAGAGGAGCATCAACGGACGAACAGATTATCGAGGCTCTTCAAAGGGTTCATATCTGGGATGTAGTGAAGGAAAAGGGCGGACTGGACGCTGACATGACACAGGACTTCCTCTCTCATGGACAGAAACAGTTGTTTTGCATGGCGAGAGCTGTATTGCATCCCAGCAAAATTGTCGTGATGGATGAAGCTACGAGCAAGTAAGTCGTCGTTTACATCTGCCAAATGCGACCGAAAAGCTGACAGCAACCCCACAGTGTGGACGTCGAGACAGACCAGATCATCCAGCAAGTAATCCGGACTGCGTTTAAAGACACCACTATTATTGCGATTGCTCATCGCCTGGATACAATTCTTGATTTCGACAGCGTCGTAGTTATTGACAAGGGTGTCGTCGTTGAGAAAGATAACCCCGGGCAACTCCTAGCTTGGCCATCTGCGTTCAAGAACCTGTATGAGACTTATAATAAACGGCAGGAAACGTAGAATCGGTATATCCGCTACGTTCGTCATCATTGTCACTTTGTTGAGACAAGTGAGCGACACCACACGGTCTCCGCGATGATGCTGCGATTCGCGAATCATAGCTTCGCCTAGCCCTTGGCTGTGGTTTGAATCGGATGCGAAATAAATAATTTTGAGAATCTTGCGCTATTGTGCATCTGAGCGGATTGCAAATGGCTCTGCATGATCTGAATGGTAATCCAAAAAGGCCACTGCATAAGGCTGCAGCGAGTCGCCGATAATTTAGGCTGTCAAAATGCGTGTATCGTCATTGGATCGTCAATGCAGCTTGCCTAGTCGGATCGCCGATTTGACAGCAAATGGCTCCGGCGAGACCGCAAAACGCAGGCCATCGGTGGCCGAGTGGAGGCTTTTCGGAGATTGACTGGCTTCTCAATTACCAACTGCACCCGCATAGGACCTGGCATTGCATTCCCAGCCAAATGGTGGCTGTCCCTAATCCGTTTAGCGCACTTCTTTGGGTATTATGGCATGCCCACTCAAGGCCCTGGAGCAGCTTCCTCCTTTCAGCTTCCTTCTGTCAATGAAGAAGGGTGGCCAGGTTCATTTGTCCCTGGCCATGCATGCATTGTGTCGCTCAAAGCGGTAGTGTTTGTACTACTTGGATGACCCGCGATTCGGTTGGTGAATGATTTGCTTGGAATCCTTTGGCGGTCAGGACAAAGATTGATAGTCCCATGTCACACCCCAATGGCATGTGCGTATCGGACAATTGATTCCGTTGATCAGTGTTTTGTCATGATGCCACGCTTAGACGACAGTTGCAAGGCCTGGTACGGCAGTCGTTTTTGAATGTTCCATCCAAAGATCGGCAATGCCGTCATTTCAAGGCTCTTCGTCAGTGACCCTCGATTGACACGGACGCCTAATGCCTGGTGGAACTGGAAACCGTTTCGTCCTGTAACGGCTGCACCCTGATCAACGATCTTTCGATCTAGCGACCCTATTGAGTTACTGTAGAGTCAAAGGATCGATTGATGCGCAGTAAAACGCGTACATGTAATATCTGAGAACTCGGAGAGTAGGGCCGTTTTCTTGCAACGTAGCTACAGGCTAAGACTCCGGCCTGGAAGCAAGTCTTCGCTTCGTGGAGTTTGTCTCAACAGCCTTGTCACTGAAAAGTAACGCGAAGAATTCCTTGAGACAAACGCGCCTTGCGAATAGCGTGACGCCTGCAATAGAGAAAACGGCCAGCGAGGTTTGATATGGGCATGCCTGTGGGGTTCCGAGCCGGACCATCATGATGAGGCGCATCAGGGAACTGCCGCAGGGGCTAGCTTCTAGTCGGGAGCACCAGCCATGAAGAGACAGGGGATCCAGTATTCCCACTGCCAACCCCGGTCCTGGAGAAGGATACCTCCAATACCAATGACCGCGTGACTCGTGGTTCACGCTTCGGTGGCAGAAACTGACAAGTACAGCCGAGTAGAGGATTGCTTCGCACCCATTTGCCAGACAATCGAGGTATGAGCAGGCTGATGGCGCACGCGATGCGGACCGGAGTATATTCGGCCATGATCAGGTCGTCGCACCTGGCCAGCGCGTCCATTACTTCGATGCGCTGGGAATATTTCCTCCGGTGACGGTGACGATGGAGATCTAGCAATCCCATCTTCGCCAATAGCCAAGCTTAGCCAATCGTGCGTAGCCGCCCGACCAACTTGACGCCTGCCATCACTAGTGCCTTTCCGGCATTGGCTAAGATGTAGCCATCTGTGCGGTCTCCCGCGTGATGGTCTCCGAGGTGCCGGTAAGCAGCAGAAGTCTAAAGTGACTGCTAAGTCACTTTGTTGCGGCAATTATTCTCATGAATCGTGAAATGGCCTGATGAGGTCAATTAGGGGAGTGCGGCAGCCGCGTAAATTGGGATACGGGCTGATTACGGCATCATCTGCGGTATTCCGCTCTGCAATACTTGAAATCGCATGTCCGTGAAAAGACCTTGTCGATATTGGTATCATCATCATGATTCCAATGAACTGCTGTTTGCTTTGGGCTAGACTTCAAATTTCGAAGGAAGAGTCTGGCTTCGAGAATGGGCTCCGCAATCTGTTCCAGCGCAAGGGCATCCGATAAATAGACAATCTTCATGTCTGCTGTGCGTGTGGCTGCAACTAGGAGGGCTCAAGCTGCTTTAGGGGAGTTGAAGCAAGCTGATCGGGTGCTGGTGTTACATGTACAGTAATAGTGAGTGGCTGCAGACATTAATTAATCGCAGAAGCAATTTTGTCATCGTCAACTGGCCACACGCGCCTCGTGTGAGGCTCTGATGTGTTATTCGAGGACAAGCAGCTGCGACCCCCAGTTAAGAAAGTGGGCAGGTGGGCTGTCCTGGATTGGACTGGAGTGGCCCCCAGACCACGCCAGACACACATCAGCCAAATTCGCCTACATCTGGCGATGAGAGAAAAGAAGCATTTGTATCACGTCGGGAAAACCTGTGCTCTCCGAACAGCACGCAGTCCATGTTCGGGCGGCAGTGACGGGAGCGAGAACGGCATCATTGGCTTGCACGACTTTGATTATCAAATCGCTTGCTGTCGCTCCTCAGTGGCAGCCTGGGCGACAATCAGAGCATTCCCCACACAATGCAGACCTGACGATGCCCTCGTGGCTCTCCACTATCCAGGTTTGAGATTAATAACTGCCAGGAGCTTGCGCACATTGGCATTGATCCCAAAGCTCCGGATATCATCTTAGTACTGAAGAAAGAAAACCACCACCCTTTCTAGTTGCCCTGGAGTCGGCCGCACGATTGTCGGGTAAAAACATGTTGCTTTTCTGTCAGCTCTATGGACGGACCGTTGGCGAGCAGGCAATATGTAGTGCGGAGCCAGAAGAGTGTCTGGAGATGGAAGAAGCTCGTATCGCGTAAATAGCATGATGCTAGATCATCTGATTACCATTTTGTAAGAGCATCAAAGCAATGATAATAGCACAATTCGCACCCAGAGGGTGTCAACTCTGCCAAAGGGGACGAGACGAGACGGGATGACGGGGTGACGGGCCAGGCGCTGTGGGCGCTGGGGGGCGCCGCAGTCCCCCCATTCAATGTTCTGCATCTGTGCCTTCCCTTTTGCTCCCTGGAGGCGCTGACGTCGGTCGTGCTACTCGTCATTTGCGCTGTTCCCTCTCTCAGTCGTCGGTCCCAGTCGTCAGTCCCCAGTCCCAGCTGCCCCCTACCAGCCCGTACCTTGTTCCAACAGCCATCTTCACCGTTTGTTTCCACCAGCAGATTCTACCTCTCTTCCCATCCAAGCCCGACTCCTGCTGACGACATTGGCCTTCCCTTCTTCGATACCAGAGAACAACACTTTCCGGACAGTCGTGCACCGCTCGCTCACTTCGATTTTCTTACTGCACCGCGAAGCAGCATCGTGACCCGTGTGTCTGGCTGACGAGCCCACTTTGCTCGAGTAGTAGTAGATCAGCGCCCATTGACGTCGTGCATACGCCGCGCATACACACACCTCTGGCTGTGACCTCATGCACATATCCGCCAGTCAACTCGACCTGCAACCAGCCTCAAGCCCTCTCATATGAGGCATGCGAAGTCGTGAATCTACAGCTCGCACCCCTTCAATACAACCGTTCACTCGTCCTGATCCTTTGCGAGCGCATTCGACGCGTTCTGGTGCCTCTACCAGTGCTAGTGTTTCGACCCTTGTCGCCGGCGACTCTTTCTCCCCTTCCACATCACCAACGAGGCGCAAGCGAGCCGAAACGAATGTCCAATCGAGAGATGGATTGAGTTCGGACAGCTTGGCAGTAGCAGCAGTAGCAGCAGCCGTATCGACTGGGGATGCGCACAGCATAATGGCTCAACGCCGCTCCAGCTACCCCTTCTCTTCACCATCCGACCCGTCGGGCAGGGGCCAGCGAGAGTGGCAGCGTTCCAAAGAACAAATACAAAACGATGGCAAATCCGTGGCGAGCCCCGACGACGCCCTCGTCTCCCTTCAAGCGGCGGAGAATACAACTGCGGCGGGAGAAGCGGCTCAGAACCCGGATTATTTGACCACGTCTCAACTACAACTCAACGACTATCGTGCTAAATTGGCCCGCGACCTCGAGCTCCGCGATCTTTCTGCAAGAGGCTTGCTTATGGCCCAGTCGGAAAAAGCAAGAGTATCTCCCATATTGGAGGAAGGAGCCACCATGACCTCACCGTTGCTCACAGCTGCCCTGACCACCACGTCTACAGAATCCGGCAACACGGTGCGCGGTGGCATGACGCCCGCCGCAATTGCGCAAACTCCCTCATATCCCTTCCCTCGAATGCCGGGCTTTCCTCATCAACTCTCCAAGTACATGTCGCTCCCGCCCACGAGCCCCTCAGCACGACCACAAGTCACACCGTCGTTTGAGTATCGTGGAATGTTGGACAAGGTGCTATCAGAGTCTTCTACGCCGGCGTCGACGTTCACCTTCGAACCTCCAGGGACGTCGGACTACCCTCGCAATTTCGACTTCCCCACCCCTAACCTTTACGACCTGTCTCTTATGCTATCCGTTGAGCCTGGACTGGATGCCTGGTGGAACACGGTAGTGCAGATTATGAGAGATGTATACAAGGCGGAGAGGGTAACTTTGGCTGTTCCTGCCGACACCACCGACGTGGAAAATGTTCCATGGGGCCAAAAGGCCAGCTTCAATGCGCATCAGGAGGACGAGCTAAGCTTAGGTTACATGGCAAAGGGCAGCAGTGCTTTTCAAAGCAGTGACCACGGAGCTAGCTCCGATGCTCTGCCTGCGTTTGATGATGGCACGCCTGGGTCCGTTGGACTTTCTCGACCAGACATTCGAAGCCGCCATTCCTTCACTGCCTTTGAGGACAACAGATCGAGTTCACAAGAACGAGTGCCTATGGCGCCGCCGAAGCGACCTGCTAATTTGACAAGGAGCAAGACGCAGTATCCCTCGCCGCGCGCCGCAGCAGAACTCAAGAATGATTACACCAAGCTGAACAAGGACGCATTGGACGAGCATGACGCAGCGGCCCAAGCACAGCAAGAAATTCCCAGCTGGGAAGCACCATTCACGGCACGCTACGAGGGTCAGGGTCGTGTTTTGCCCGTCCTGCAGGCGCTAGACTACGAAGCCGACCCTTTGATTGACCATACGGGTATCATGCGAGTGCTCGAGCGTGGTCATCCCGTTGCGTTGACTCGAACGTACCCATATCTCCCCAGAACTGACCTCGGCCCAGAACAGGGAGGTGACCACAAACCCAGTCTGAAAGCGCATGGCTCGGATGCGAAACGGCCCAAAAAGCAGCGGACCGAGGCCATATCCAAACTGTCATCCCTGTTGCCCAGTTCATCACGCAGCAAAGGAGGAAACGGTGACAACGCCAAAACGATTATGTCCTGTCTTGATGACGAGGATCGCCGACCACCAACACCCAAATATGAAGAGTATGAACAAGCGCCACCATCTCCGTGGTCGCAATCACCCGCGCCATCACCTGCTGTGCGAAACGATCCAAAAGAGAATCCCTTTTTCACGGATGCCATGGTAGATGAAGAATCCTTCAATCCGGGCTCGCCGCCATCTACCTACATTGGGATGCGGCCGCCCAAGGCGATTGGCGTGGATAACTCATGGACCGTCCTTCACATACCTCTAAAACATGTCCTCCTGTCTAAACCAACACGAACTTTCAAACTCGATGCCACAGCCCTGGAGTCGAAATCCCAGCCGAGAGCGAAAGACGACAGTCCGCCTGATCGAGTCACACCAGAGCAGTTGAAAAGAAACAAATCTGCCCCGATTGCTATCCTCTCCATACTCAGCCCAATCATACCATACCCATCTAACTTGAGGCATTCCCTGGAACGCCTGGCACCGCACATGGCAACTTCTTTCTCATTGTGTCGCCACTACAGTAACCTCGAAACCGAACTGGCTGGTATACAGCGCCGACGACCCTCGATCACGGGCTTCGGAGCGGTGGCGCCATTTGCGAACCATGTCGAGAGCGGTGTATTCTTGGCACCCAATGCGCCGAAGCAAAACTCCCTCGGCGGAAGCATGACGAGCCCCAGCGATTATTCTGCAATTTCGAAGAGCACGACTGCCTCTTCCATGGTGACGCCAGGGTGGGAGCATGGTGCTCTCAGCCATTTCATCGACAGAAGACAGCCTCTCGGCAGCCCCTCGGCCGGTTCCCAGGCTGTGGAGAGTTACTTTGCCAGCAAACAGAAGCTGGCGTCGAAGCAGGAGAGCCTGACGCCTGGCAAAGAACGGGCACGCACGGCGTCCAAGGACAACTCCCCCGGCATCGAAAAGAGACACTCTTTCCTTTCCGGCGTGCGGTTTGAAAACGAGGCGTCCAGTCCCGAACAGTTGGCCGAAGGAGATTATTTTGAGTCGGGAGGTGCGAGCGCAACAGGCAAAGTCTCCAAAGATGGTAGCGGTCCAGCCGGCGGCCAGGATAGTGTGATAGATTCACCTGCCGAGACTACTCGATCCAGACAGGTGACCTCTGCCGACAAGAACCCCGAGTCAACGAAAGCGGATCATGCCCATCACACGGTGTTGCATAGCTATGGTGCTGATTTTGCTTCCACGTTCCAGTCCCTTCCTCCCAGTTCGAGCCTGTCGACTAAGATGCCCCCCACGCCTTCAGCGCCACCTCGAAGCGGCTCCCTGGCATTCATGACGGGAGACATGCCTCCTCCTTCTGACCGTCTAAAGGGCTTAATCTTGGACTCGTTGCCTGCTCATGTCTTTGTATCTCTGCCGCAAACAGGGGAGACGGTGTGGGTAAATAGTCGATTCCTGTCCTATCGTGGGCAAACGGTTGCAGATCTCTCTGCCGACCCCTGGGGTAGCATTCATCCAGATGATAGGGAGGGCTACCTCAAGGCATGGGGTCACTCTCTGCGAACTGGAGAGCAATTCTCCCGAAGCGTGCGCATCAAGCGGTTTGACGGAGCCTACCGTTGGTTCTATGCGCGCGCTGTTGCATCAAAGGACAAGAGGGGAGTCATTATGCAATTCCTAGGCTCGTACATGGATATCCACGACCAGCACATTGCAGAGTTGAAGGCGGCCCGGCAGGAGGAGATTGAGGCATCAGAAGCCAAGCACAGACTGCTTGCCAATCTCATCCCGCAAATCATCTTTACTGCTACAGAACACGACGGCATTACGTTTGCCAACGATCAGTGGCTCTCTTATACCGGGCAAAGCTTTGAAGATGCGCTCGGTCTTGGATTCATGGATCATGTACATCCCGACGACCTCATGCGATGCCGAATTCCTCTGGATCGCGGACAAAAGCCACCCACTGCACCCTCCCAGGTGGACGAGACCAGCAACCAGGATACGTCATCATCAGGCAAAACTGCGACTCCTACTCAGCGAAACCCTCGCGACCCTCAGCCGTCACCGGCAGCCACGGGCAACACCGTATCGCGAGATGTGCAACAACCCGCGCTCTCGAGAACAAGCAGCTCTGGCAGCGACTCCGTGTATTCGCTTCCTACTGCAGAGCTTACCGAGCTGGCACGCAAGGGTGTCATCAAAGTAACGACAGACACGAGCGGACGTCTATCTTACACCACCGAAGTGCGTCTTCGGTCAAAAACTGGCGATTACCGATGGCATCTCATTCGGTGCGTGGAAATTGACACACTCGACTTCGGTCGTGGTGCCAGCTCGTACTTCGGCTCGGCCACGGATATCAATGACCACAAGCTTTTGGAGACGAAGCTCAAAGAAGCCATGGAATCGAAGGGCCGGTTCCTGAGCAACATGTCCCACGAGATTCGAACCCCGCTGATTGGCATCTCTGGCATGGTGAGCTTTCTGCAGGACACGACACTGAATGAAGAGCAGCGGGACTACACAAATACCATCCAAACAAGCGCCAACAGCCTGATCATGATCATCAACGACATTTTGGATCTGTCCAAGGTGGACGCGGGCATGATGAAACTCAAGTACGAATGGTTCCACACTCGATCTCTGATTGAAGACGTCAACGAGCTCGTGTCCACCATGGCTATTACGAAGCGTCTCGAGCTCAACTATCTTGTTGAGGCTGACGTACCAGCATGGATGAAGGGTGACAAAGTGCGAATACGTCAAGTCTTGCTCAACGTCATCGGTAATGCGATCAAGTTCACATCGGAAGGGGAGGTGTTTAGTCGATGCAAGGTATACACAGAAGACGACCCCACAGCACGAAACGAGAATGAAATCGTGCTTCAGTTCGCCATCACCGATACCGGGAGGGGCTTCACAAAGAAGGAAGCAGATTTGATATTCAAGCCCTTTAGTCAAATCGACGGTAGCAGCACCAGACAACACGGTGGAAGCGGCCTGGGTCTCGTCATCTCGCGCCAGCTTGTGGAGCTACATGGTGGCAAGATGGAAGGCACCGCAGTCCCCGGCAAAGGATCGACTTTCACCTTTACGGCAAAATTCACGCTTCCATCTGCCGATGACCATCCCAACAACCCCGCTAGCCCGGCCTCGTCGACCACAGCTACTTCAAGACAAGGATCCTCGGAAAGCATGCTCCAGACAAGCAAAACGTCCACAAGAGATCCGATACGGGATAGCCCCAAGGATGAGGCCATCTCCAAAGCCTCGAGCGCGCTTCCCAGCCCCTTGTCTGCGCTAGCCGCTGGCAGCCCCTTAGCCCAAGCCCGTCTCGTCAGACACCTCACCGGCTCGCCTTCGTCGACGCCTGGCAACTCTGGGCTGGCTCGCTTCAGTGAAGCCGCCAAAGCTAGCGGGCAGGACCTCAGCCAGATGAACTTGGAAATGCCGTCCGGCCGAGGCTCACCGTCGCGAGAGGCAACGCCAGAGGTGAAGAGTCCACGGTCAACAGGCGACTTCAGGCCTCCCATGTACTCGATCTTGATCATCTGCCCTCAGAACCATAGCCGCGAAGCCACAGCTCAGCATATTGAGATGACACTGCCGAAGGACGTGCCGCACCAAATCACGGCCATTGGGACGGTTGCAGAAGCCGAGCCATATCTTGGTGGCGAGGATCCAATCACATTTACACACATCGTTCTGAACCTCGCGTCGGCCGAAGCCATCATCAACGTCTTGGACCAGATCACCAAATCGCAAAAGATTGAAGGGACGACAATCGTGGTACTCACGGATTCTGTGCAGCGACAAGCCGTGCAAAAGCTAGCCACTGACACCAAGCACGAGAGACTTCTGTCAGAGAACATGGTCACGTTCATTTACAAGCCAGTCAAGCCCTCGAGATTTGCCGTGATATTCGATCCGGATAAGAGACAAGATCTGAGCGTTGATAGGAATCGATCTACGGCACAACAGATGGTGGAGAGTCAAAAGGCCAGCTACCTAGAGATTGGGAAGCGCATGGGCAACAAGGGCTACAGGGTCTTGCTTGTGGAAGACAACCCTGTGAACCAGAAAGTCCTCAAGAAGTATCTCAAGAAGATTGGCGTTGACGTTGAGGTTGCCGTCGATGGCGTCGAGTGCACAGAGATTGTACTGTCCAAGCCCCACAAGTACTACTCTCTGATTCTGGTACGTATTCATGCGATTGCCGCGAGGTTCGCCAATAAGAAATGCTAAACTTGGACTCAGTGTGACTTGCACATGCCTCGAAAAGACGGCTACCAGGCGTGCCGGGAGATTCGACAGTGGGAGAAGGCATCCAACTTGCCCAAGATGCCCATCATTGCATTATCAGCTAACGTCATGTCGGATGTACATGAAAAATGCGTCGCGGCTGGATTCAGCGACTATGTGACGAAACCGGTTGATTTCATCGACCTAAGCAGAGCCATGGCCAAGTTCTTCTAAGAAACGAGGCAATACTCCATGATCCACAGATAGAGGCCACTATTGACACGTGGAACTTGGCCGCTTGTATTTTATTGTTGATTTGACGTTGTACTTTCACATGCCTTCCTTTTTGTTTCGATGCCCTTCCTCCGCAAATGGCAAGAGGTCTAGAGTCTTCTGACCTCTTAGAGTGGCCCATAGCGTTGCGACATGGCCTGGCGAGTAGAATAGAAGGCATTTCGGCCAGCAGCTGAACGGAGCCAGCGGATGGTGTTTGGAATTGCCGGTTTCGGAGAGGGATACACAAAACAGGGGAAGAAAAAGAGGAAACCTTCCCAGTAATGAAGAAACGAAAGCAGTATCGATCGGCTCGTCTGTTTTTATACTCTGTTGGCATTTTCAGTATCGGGGGAAAGGAACTGCTTTGTGCATTGGGCTTGTTTTATACTCTACATATCATTGCCATATTGGGCAGAAGCATGAGCAACCGGCGCTGTGCGTAAATAGACGTCCATGTATGGGTTCTATTGTCTTGTCTTTGACTTGCTTGTTTTTTTTCAACGCCAGCAGGCTTTCTGTGTTTGGGATTTCTGCTCTCACGTCATGTGTAGCGAGTGTTGTGCTTTTTTGCGCATGGCATGGCGGGCGAGGTGTAGGCGCGGGTTATAGGTTATTGGTAATTGGAATTTGTGTTAGATGGCAGGGTTGTCGGGAGCGAATAGACGTTTTGTCATTGCATGGTGTGATTGTTGGTGCTTGACGTTCCTCCGGGTGACTTGTATTTCGATCTGGTCTGTATTGCGCAATCCAAGTGATATTCGATGCTAGCTGGATCTGCTGGAGAAAGTAACCATAGTTGTCGGGATATCGGCAGTAGTACCATCACTCACACCAGTGAAGCCACGACAGCAGTCAAATGATGTACACCACATAATCAAGCATCAGTCCGCAGTTCATCAAAGCAAATCCATTCCGCTAATATCAATCTAATGCCCAAACGCCAAACATGCTTATGTATCCATGTATCCCGCGCTAATCCGCTTCTTCCAATTTTGTTTTTTTGCCCTCTCACCAAATCTAATAAACGCTCCCTCGCAAACTGCGATCCTCCTTTTCCGCCTTATCCAGATCCTCCATATCAGACCCCGTATGGGGCGACGCATCGCCCAGACGATTCGCGAGCCCGCCTCCCCTGCGCAAACAGTCATTGCTGAGGTCGGCGTCTATTTTGCCGCGCTGGAGAGTCGCCCGCTCGTCGCACGAGGCGGTATCGCTGTCGCTGTTGGCGGCGGACGTGTGGCCCGAGTATGTGCCGCCGAAGTCGCGGCCGATGTGGAGGTGGCGATGGGGGGACTTGAGGCTGCAGAGGCGGTCTTCTGCCGTGATGAAGGAGGGTGTGCCGTCGGGGGAGGATAAGATTTCGTCTGCCAGAAGAGTCTGGGTGATGGTTGCTGTGGTTGAGGATGGGAAGGTATCTTCGTGCTCGTCGTCCCCGTCGCCCATGCTGGGTGTGGCTTTGTGGCGATGCCGCCTCGTGGCGATTGTCGTGCCGGAGGAATTGTTACCGTGAGTTCTGTTAGAGGATCCGTTGATGTTGTGCGCGTCGTAGCCCGTTCTCTCGTTGTCCTTTTGCCGAAGGGCCTCGAGGTCATGTCGCTTCTTGTAGTGGTTCGAGTGGTTGCACCCGTTGGGACATCCGCCCCATCGACGGGTCACGACAAAGGTGCGGTTCCGCTCGAGCTTGACGTCGGCGGTGCTGCTGCTATTGCCGTTCTCGCGGAGGGCTCGCTCGCGGCGCAGCTCCGACCAGGTGCGCAGCTTGGTCTCCAGGACGTACTTCTCGTTGGGCTGCTTCCGCATGAGGAGGAACTCGCAGTGGTCCATGTTGCGCAAATCCTCGAAGTACTCGACGGTGAAGTGGTACCATTTCATGAGGAAGACGCGGGACATAAGGCCATGGGTGACTGAGAGGTTGAATTGTTAGCTGCTGTTGTCAAGAAAGATAAATTCTACGGCACAGTGTAGCTTTTGCTGTAACGTGACAGACACTGGGAAAAAGAGCAGAATACACACCAAGTATGCAGACGCTGGGAAAGTCATCGTCGCCAAACTGTCGCCACAAGCTCTCGTTGAAGCCGCTCACACGATCGTACGCATCCGCCGCGCTCTCGCCGTTGGGAATCCTGTAGAAGAAGTGTCCGTAGTCGGCACGCTCCTGCCACATGCGCTCCATCTCGGCGCTGCATGGCTGGAAGTTGCCAAAGTCCTGCTCGCGGAGCCGGGGCTCCTCGTACACCTTGATCTTATCCCGCTGGAAGGGCGACACTTCGGGGTCGTCCGACGTCAGCGTGGCGAGAATGCCCTCTGTGGTCTCTCGCGTGCGGCGGTACGGCGACGTGAAGATCTGGAGGGTGTCGTCGGGACGTAGGAGGTTTCTGAGCCGGCGGCCGGCCTCGTGGGCTTGGGTCCAGCCGTCGGGCGTGAGTTTGACTCTGTGGTCTGGGATGGACTGGTGGATTTCACGGTTTTCTGTTTTACTCGAGTGGTCAGCGGTGTGTTCATGAAGCTCGCCATAACAGGGAAGAATAAAAGAGTTCAGTTGTTCGTTCCTTGGTGACTCGGAGCAAAGGTGGCACGTACTGTTCCCTTCGGATTGGGCGTGCCGAATGAGGATGATCAAGCGCGGCTTGGCCATGGTGACAGATGCGATCTGGCCGTGATTCTTCTGTGGTGCCGGTAGAACAGGTTCTTATATTGTAGAGCTGCTTGAATGATTCGATTCAAGGTTCGACGAGGCCCAAAACCGAAGCAGCAGCGGTGTCGCCGGGGCAGGGGCCGTTTCACAATCGGCGTGAAGTCAAAACTCGGGCACGGCGCCGAGGACAATCGGTCGGTTGTCGGAGGCTGGTGAACAGTGCAAGAAAAAGTTCACAGAAAAAAAGGAGAAAAAGAGGGTGGAAAGAAGTCGACCAGGAATGGGACTGTAGCAAGACGACGCAGCGAGAGGGCGGCAGTGACAAATATAGTCCGCTCGAGATGTGGTTTCGGTTTGGCCTGGTTGTTGCCGCTGCCGCTGTTGCAGACTTGAACCAAAGAATCGGGGTGGGGGCCGCCTGCCAGGTGCAGGGCGAGTCTGGGTGGGTCGCGGGGCTCCACCTGCCCGAGCGAGTAAGTGCGTGTGAGCGCGAGTACCCGGGTAGCTACATGGACACAGACATGGAACATGGACGTTCATTTATTGATATCACACGGCTGCTCGCATTGTAACCGGCCAGACGGGGCCAGAACACTTGACAAAACGATGCAACTTTGTGGGCAGCACTGGCGGTTCCGGCGAGCCAGGCCAGCCACTCACAGCTGCAGTCCGACAGCATATGGCCACAAGTGAACCAGACTCGCTCGCCGTCGTCCCCGCCATGCACGCTCATCACCAACAACCATCGTCACGGCACGCAGTACTGTCTGCCTGTCTGCCTGCCTGTGTCTGCCTGGGACGGGAATCTCAATATGTCAGGTCATACGATGGATGTGCGTTTCCCCCTCCCCGATGCGCCACAACATGCTCGCTTTTGCGAGTCCGAGCAGATAAGACAGAGTCGCAGCCATGGGCGACATTTTGACCATCAGCTGTCCATCTCCATCTGCCCGTTGGTCGTCCAGGCGCCGTGGCCAACACGATTCCATCCGGCGGCGCAGTTGGGGGCGACACGGGCGCACACTCCTTCGGCACTTCCTCCCGTAATAGTTCGTCGATGCTGATGAACTAGCAGACAAGAGCTGACGAAAAGGACGAATGATGGACAGTAGACATCAGACCACACCGTCCACTAGTGCCCTTTTGCCCTTTTCAGCCCTCGCCCGGCGGCTAACCCAGGCACTCGCTGGCGTCTAGCGGCTAACAAACGCCCCGTCGCGGCGCTGGCTTGGCCTGGCTGGCGCACATCGCAGGGGCCTCAAAACTCTCACCTCTTAGGCAGTCGCATCGCAATTTTTTCTCTCACCTCTTCACTCGTTGCACCACACCAACACGAGGCTCCGCGCGGAAAAAGACATCACCACCTCACCCATCCGCGCATCTCCCCGAGCGGCACCATATCAACAACCACTCCTACCACTTCCCTTCCCGTCCCGCGCCGCATCGTGCATCCCTATCACCAACAACCCACCCCAAACCAGCACAACCCGCAGCCAACACGCATTATCAGCACCTCCCTCCCACCTCCTTCAAACCCCGTCCGTCTTTCGTGTTGCTCATCACCAACACATTGACAATGTCTGCCCCGGGCCCCTCCTCCATCCCGACCTCCGCAGACCCCCGCTCCCGTCGTCCCACCAAGAAACGCGCCCTATCACCAACTTCCGCCCAAGCCGCCTCCCTCGACGCCCTCTTCGCAAAGCCAGACCAGGAAATCCGCATCCCAACAGGCGACACAAAGCGTCCTCGACACCTGCCCCCCGAGATCGTCACAAACGTCCAGGGGTCCAGCGCCGGCGCAGGATCCGGCGAATTCCACATCTACAAGGCCTCGCGGCGGCGCGAGTACGAGCGCCTCCGCGAGATGGACGAGGCGCTCCAGCGGGAGAAGGACCAGGAGCAGTTCGAGAAGGATCGCTCCGAGAACCAGAAGCGCGATGAGGAGCGCACCAGGAAGAAGAGGGAGAAGAGGGAGAAGATGAAGGCGCGGAAGGCGAAGAAGGGGAAGAACGGGGGAGGCGGTGCGAATGGGCAGACTGGGCCGAGTGGAAATGTGCAGAGTAAAAATGATGACCAAAGTGTAGGGGACGATGATGAGGCGAATGTTAAGGAGGAGGCTCCTGTTGCGGCGCCGGCTGTTGGGCTTGTCATTCATGATGATGATTGAGCTACACCGCCTGTACTTGTACTTGTACTACTTTGTTATTTACCGGCATAGCGTTGGACCTTGATACCCTTTACACACACCGCACGAGGAAACATCTTACTGAATGTTCCCTTGCACAATACACAAGAGTAAATATAGCTTGACACAATCCTTAGCAAGAGGTGCCATCATAAACAATGTCCTTGGTGCAATCCGTCACTAGAGTAAACACATCACAGTTGTGGGTAAGTCGATTCTTTTGATTTGCCTTCATCTTTACAAGGCCCTTGTTTTGATTCATTCCTACCAGGACCAGGGAGTTGTCTCCTCTAGCCCGCCCCATACATACACGTCTTGAGCTTTTTGTAGTCTATATCCCATAAATCTTTGCACTTCCACGTTTACTCCACTTCTCCGTGCCGTGGGTTCGATGGGGGTATGCCCGCAGCAATAGCAGATAATGATATGCCACCTTCATTTCGTTGTTTTCCGTTGTATCCATACCAGTATACTCACAAATCATTGTGTCCCGTTCATTTCTCGCGCCTCATCTGCTTGCGACAAACTTTAGTCGTCGCCTCCTCCGACGCCAGGGGCACCGCCGCCCATTTGTGCCTTCTTGGCACTGCAGATGTCGTCTACTCTCAGTAACAAGCAAGCGGCCTGGAGTCGCGTCAGTACAGATTTACTCTCTATAGCATCCAAAGACAATACGCACCTCGATAGCAGTCTTGAGACTTTGCAGCTTGATAGCCTCGGGCTCCCACACGCCGTACTCCTTCATGTCCACAATAGTACCCGCGTCGCCGTTGACGCCCCATGAACTCTTACCCTCGGCCTGCTTGGCGCGCAGGTCCGTTAAGACGCGAACGGGGCTCTTGCCGGCGTTTTGGACTAGTGTACGAGGAATTACCTCCAGGGCATCGGCGACGGCCTTGTAGGGCCATTGCTGGACACCCTCGATGCCCTTGGCAAGCTGTGCCAGTCGGACTGATACAGCCATCTCCGTGGCACCACCACCAGGCGACAGCCGAGGGTGGAACATGACGTTGCGGGCAACACCCATGGCGTCTTGCAGGTTTCGCTCAATCTCGTTCAGAATGTCCTTGGAGGGGCCGCGGAGCAGAACGGTGCAAGCCTTGGGGTCCTTGCATTTGGTGAGGAAGGTGAAGTACTCGTCCCCAATCTTCTCAATCTCAAACAGACCACACTGCGTACCGACATCGGAGTCTTGGAGGTCATCTACTCGGTTCACAATAGTGGCACCAGTGGCGCGGGCTATTCTGTTGCTATCGGTCTTGCGGACTCGTCGCAGGGCTGTGATGTTGGCCTTCATGAAGTAGTGTTGAGCCAGATCTATGCAGGTAGGGGTTAGCTGGTGGCGGTTACGTCAAACAGCGAGCATGCTGAAGTTGACAAAAGAGTCTAGTAATAACTCACCCGAGACACCCTTCTCGGTAATGACAAAGTCAGGCTTGACAGCGATGATGGCATCGCACATGGCCTTGACTTGCTCCTCCTCAATCTGCAGGATTCGGTTCCAATCCTCCTCCTTGTAGATCTCAATGTTGGTCTGGGACTCTCCCTTCTTGTACTCTAGAGGGCAGTCGAGGAGAACGATTCGGGGGTTTTCGATACGTCGGCGCATCTTGGGGTGAGTGATGTCCTTGTTCAACATCAGACCGTCCAACACCTTGCTGTCTTCGATCTCGCCACCGGGCACCTTCTCGATACGAGCGTAGCGCTTGATGTCAACCTCGGTCTTGCCGTTGCCAGCTTCCCAGGTCACCGTTCGCACGGCCTTGAGGGCAAGGTCGCACATCTGGTCCATCCATCGGGACACGAATTTCGTGCCAATGGACGACGAGATGAGCTGGTGCATGGCCTTGTCGTCGTCAATGTCGATCGGCAGGGAGATTTCGTCGATGATCTTGATGGCATCCTCGAGTGCCCGCTTGAAGGCAGAGATGATGACTACGGGATGAATGTTGCGTTCGAGCTGTGGCAGGGCTTGGGCGAGGATTTCACCAGCTATGTAGAGGCCAAGTGGGTTAGTCGGTGTGTAGTCCTTTGCAAGCATAAAGGGCCGTTTCCAAGCAGAATACATAAACGAAGCGTGTTGGCGCCAACGATTGTTCGAGATTCGCAATCACGTACCCAGAATAATGACGGTAGTGGTTCCATCACCGACTTCCTCGTCTTGTGTTCGGCTGAGCTCGATCATGCTCTTGGCGGCGGGATGCGACACCTCAATCTCTCTCAAGATGGCATGGCCGTCGTTGGTCAACACAATACCGCCCATCGGGTCGAGGAGCATTTTGAGCATGGCCTTGGGACCGAGACATGATCGAATGATATCGGCAACACTATAAATCGAGGCATTACAGCTTTAGTGGGGGTTCTCTGCGATGGTGGCGGGTATTGGGGGTCGGAACAACGTACGTCTTCGCGGCGGCAATGTTGAATAGTTGAGCTTTTCGTCCAGTCTGCCTCTCACCGCTATTGGTGTCTTGATAAAAATTGCAGTCAGCATGATATGTTGCAGTCGTCGGTACGGCGAAGCTTCAGGAAGACGGGAGCCATGGCCGAAGCATCACGGGGTCGGGAAAGGCAAATCCTCCACTCACTCATAACCAGCACCGGAGCTTGCATGTTGGGCAATTTTTCGGACTCGAGGGATGCTGCTGTAGAGAACGACACCAAGGGAAAGGGAGAGTGGCAGCACGCCCGAACAGCTCGCGAGGATTCAGGGAGATGCTGGAGGGTGAGTCGTCGAAGCCGGGGCGAGTGGGTGAAATAGGATGAAAATAGGAAAAGGCAGAAGCAACGGCGGGAGAGGGAGGAGGGGCCCAGGCACGCACGCACGCACAGCAGAAAATGTGCCCACGATAATGGTTTGTAGGGATTTTTGGCGGGGAGCAGCCAGCAGCCGTCTTTGGAACGCGGTGGAGCTCCGTGGACTGGGAAGGACTCTGGGAACTCTGAGAGGGACTCTGCCCTGTGCCGTGCTTGGTGCTTGGGGTCCGGGCTAGCGTGCGGCTGCGGCTGCTGATTGGTCGGAACTCAACTCATCCCTCTGCTGGAGCCTGCACAGCGGTCCTGTGACAGCGCCAGACCGAACCCAGCGGCCATAAACAGCACTGAATCCCTCAGCACCACAGCATACCCAGCGTGGCAAGCTGCGCCGGACTAAGGTGAATGCGCTCAAACTCCGCTTTAAAGCTCTCGTCAACGAACCACGGCCAATCAGAGCCCCGCGCGGCTCAACAGAAACGTTTAAACTCCGGCCGATGGTGACCATCTTCGGGGTATAACTGATTTGTTTGTCCCAAAGGGAACCAGTTTGGGATGTCAAGTAGCTGTCACGGGAACAGTACTGGGGTGCTTGAGTGTCATCTACGACGATGGCACACAGACGGAATTGTTGCCCAGTCGAGAGCTCCGAAAGAGGTACGAGCGTCTGGCACCGGGTTTGATCAATCAAGTGAGATTGGGTGAGCGACACTCCTGACCATAATACTGAGTCCAAGGCGGCCGGAACCATCGCATTCCAACCAAGCATAGATGATGAAAAATAGATCTATTACCAGCTCAGGCGTAAGTGTTTAATCACAAGTAATTCTTATTAGCAAGAGTGTTAGTTCTGTAGCAAATGAGCCTCGATTCGATTTACCGTCTGGTCTCAATTACGAGTGTCTTCCCTAAGCCTCTATGCTTTACATGATAGTAGACAGAGGTCTTTAGGACATTAAATACTACATTTCTGACATCCAGACCCGTCGGTGGATGGATGTGCTACCTACTCAACGATATAGCCATGCATACAAGGAAACATCTACAGAACGTGCTACCTGTGAGGAAATGAGTGGTATCGCCTCCATTGGTGAAGAATCTTGGTCTTGCTACCGACGGTGCGCGCGTCGCAATTCTTATACGGCTGCTGATCATATGGCACTGCGCCCGCTGTGGTCTGCATATACCCTTCTCTTTTGAATGAATAATCGATCACTTGCAGCAGTAGCGCTTCTGATACTGGAGAGTATAGTGGGCCTACGAATCCAATCGTTTGAGATGTTTCAGGTCTGGGCAATCCTGCACTCCAGACCAGCCCAGTCCAGCGATCCAGGCTTGAGCTGACAATAGTCGCGCGGTCGAGGCCTCAGCTTCTTAGCTGAAGATCATGGATGAATATGCAGCAAGCGGACGGCTTGGCCGCTGAACGTGCCTCAACATCGAATATAAATCCATGGTCATCTTAACCATGGACAGAATATCTCTTCATCTCATGCAATCCTAGTCAGCTTCACGACCGCCAATATGTCTGTTTCAATTGTCGGTGACGATGGCACGTGGTCAGCCAACACGGATAAAGAGTTCCACTATGACTTCTCCACCGACGACGGACAGCTCAAGCTCAACGTGGTCGGCAAAGAGGACGGCAAGGTGGACGGTACCGTCACTCTCGGCCCCCTCGATATTGGCACAAAGGACAACCATATCAGCATCGGCGGCGGGTCTCAAGAGGTCAAATATGACGACTCCCTCAAGTATGGCAAGACCACGGTCAACCTGCTCGGCGGCAGCTTTGACCTGGGCGATGGCCGCACCGACGACTTCCAGTTCAGTTTCACCGTGGAACCAACTCCCCTCGGCCCGCAGTGGACGGGCATAGCGACCAAAGACTTTTTTAAGACCAAGAGCTTCGAAGTTCAAGGCGTGGACGCCAAGTTCAAGAGCAAAAAGGCTGAGACGCCCATCTTCAACAAAAAGGACGCGCTTTTCGATGTAGCGGGCGTCATCATCCCAGGCTGCCGTTTCACAGAATGGGCCAAACACGTCGATTTCAAGATTGATATGGACATCGCGGTCGACGGCAACAAGGCAACCGTCACAGTCACTCGGGCTCTTAAGTTTGAGATCCGGCCAGTTTTCAAGCCAAACCCGGAGAAGAAATGGCCAGAGCGGCCACCGGCCCCTCCGTTCCTAGATATGCGAAAGAAGGCGGTGCGAGAGATCACCCAGAAGCTGGTGGAGCGGCGGATCACGTTTCAGTTCGTCGAGACCAGTCTTCACGAGGTTCAAACATGCCAGATGGTCGAGTCAGCCCTCGAAAAGGTCAACATCGCCACCAGCGCCGTCACCGCAGCCGAGGTCAGTGCAGGCGTCACAGCTGCGAAGGGTATGCTGGCATGGGGAGGTGAGCAGGTCACATTTGCCATGATCGCAAGCCGGGCCACAGCTACTTTTACCGTGCTTGCCACAGCAGCCGTGGCGGGAACAGCTCTATCTGCTGCCGCTGTCGACTACGGAGCCAAGACGTATTTCGAGTACCTTACTAAGAAGCATGGATTAGATTCCGCAGGCAGTGATCTAGATGGGCTGGCAAAGAGCCTGACAGAAATCAAGAGCGAGCTGTCGTCTGAGATAGACAACATCACCGAGGAGCTCAAGCAGGCCACGGACGCGTTGCGCCAGGCATCTGAGCAGGCTCACAAGTTGCTCGAGTACCAGACCCTCCTGGAGAGCTGGAGCGCGGATCCCAAGCACGTGCCGTTCCTGACCTGGCTGGACACCAATTTGCGCATTACCGACAGCTCGGAAGACGCAGAAGTGGTCGAGCTTGGAGACATCAGTACGCCCCAGAAGTTCGCTATTGAGGCGACCAAGCAGGAGGTGTATGCTTCGCAAAAGGGACACACGGGCTTTGTCATCATTCCACATGAGAACAAGGCGTATTTCCGACGTCGCGATGTCATGGACTTGCTGGCGACCATTGACAAGCAGGACTACAGCAAGAACTGGGTGAGCTATATCAAGGCGGAACGACTTCCAATGGATGTCCTCGTGAGCCGCTGGGCTGTCATCGAGGGAGGCGAGCAGGCATAGAAAAGGCCGCAAATGTGTTCAAGTAGCGTTTATTTGTTCTTTTTAGCATAGCGTATATCCACTTAATGCATTTATTTTACCCTGCCAACGAGTTTTGGTCAGAACGCTCCTTAAGATATTGTGATCTTACCACTTTGAGAGCGACAGACCAAGACATGATGAGCATATCAATAAGCGTCGTTGCCCTCTCATATAGGCGAATTTGTTCTTTCCAGATGGCACGACAAGTTCAGCACGGCAGCATTCGAGGATAACGCTGTGTCCGAAGGCAGCCTGGACTGAGAATGTCAGACTTTGACCTTCGACTCGCACTCGACAGTCGTTTCATTGCAGTCCCCCTGACTTGACTGATCGCAGGTTACAACCTGAGACGCTTGTAAGATTCTATCTCCTCCAGCTTGCCACAGGTTGACGCTAGTCAATCCGTGCAGCTCCTGCCATTGGCTGCAGCTCAGGGTCCTTGCTTGCCCCGCCACCTTAACCCCTCTACCCCACCATCATCAGAGCTCTGAGCTGCCGCAGTTTACCTCGAACTTCCTTCTTCTTTCATTAGCACAATTCATCAGCTTTCAATCTCTCCAAATCAATCCGTCTCATCAATCATCATGGGTGTTACAAAGACCATCATCAAGGAGGGCACCGGCGAGCAGCCCACCAGCGGCAAGACTGTCACCATCGAGTACACCGGCTGGCTCAAGGATCCCTCCAAGCCCGACCAGAAGGGCAACAAGTACGTTGCTTCAGCGTGATTACAGCTTGTTCGACAACTAGGCTCTCGAACAATTGATTAACCCGTTTCTCTCACCACACAGATTCGATTCGTCTGTCGGCCGTGGCGACTTTGTTGTCAAGATCGGCGTCGGTCAGGTCATCAAAGGTATGAACAACCTCATCACAATGGCAAACGTGTGCAATGCAATTGCTAACATTGAAACATAGGCTGGGACGAAGGCGTCACGCAGATGAAGGTTGGCGAGAAGGCTACTCTCGACATCTCGGCCGACTATGGATACGGCGCCCGGTATGTTGCAGACGGCTTCCCGTCGCAAGCTACGGTTTGTGCTAACAATCGCTCGCTACAGCGGCTTCCCTGGCCACATCCCCCCCAACGCCTCACTCATCTTGTAGGTCCAATCCCCATTCTCCCCATGGTGTACAAAGCGACATCAGACTAACTAGCTTTGCAGCGATGTTGAGCTGAAGAAGGTTGCTTAAATGAATGGACGACGAAAAAGAACAATGACTGCATCGAATCGTGGTGACCGCAAGCGAAGCGAGATAGGTTCCTTCTAGAGACTCATTAGCAAATGGATACCAATCGCGCCTCGATACCTCGTAGAACTCACATCCCACATGCTAGCCCTTCTGATAATATCGTAGACTGTTTTCTTTGAACATTCCTCCGGAGTTTGAGTCCCAGCTAAGCATGTCCATGGCGAGCGGTCTTTCGGGAAACAAGTTGAATGAATACGGGCGGGACGTGATAATGAACACCCAGACAAAGAAAGAAATGAGATAAGTACCGAATCAATCACGAAACGAACTTGTGAACACTTTATTCTTCAACTGACCGCGACGACAGTCACCTGATTGATAAAGACGGTATCGGAAAACAAATCGATCTGATTATCTGTTGCCGCACTCAAGCTGTACTGCTGGAATGATAAAGGAGGATATGCTGGTGAGCACAAATCATTCGATTAAGTCCAGCATTCTACGGATGTGCCAAAGCATCTCGGCATGGCCAAACTTGGCGTCTTTTCGTGCTTTATTACCTGTTTTAGCAAGTCTATCCGCAACGTCCAGAGGACAGCGACCATAAGCCCAAGCTGATCCTTTGGGTGCGGAATGACTTGGATTGCTGAGACAAAGGGTCGCGAATGCATACCAGCTCGAAGACACAGGAGAGAAAGCTGTTCATGGTTGGTTTTCGAGGCGGTTGCCTGATGTCCAAATCAGTGCCAACGGGTCTTTGGGAACGAGACATCTGCTTTTAGTCAACAGTGTTTGGTTGCACTAGCAGCAATTGTCTCTTATCAAGACGACTCGTGGTTAGTTACATTCGATCAAACGGTGCCGAGGGTTGAACAAGGCCCCATTGGTTGAGCAAATCTCTCCTCATGAGGGGTTGTGATCTCTTACAGACAGGAGATGAGCGTGAAATCACAACACGCATCACAAACCTTGGCTTTGTGGCATTGCTGGACGAAATTGGGTATCAAAGCATGTCATACTAATACCACCACGACTTGCGATTGTGGCTGACTCGCCCTTACGATACAAATGCTTGGCACAACCGTACAACCACACGAGTGAAATGGACACATCCCATCATTCGTCAAACCAATGGATGCAGTATCACAATCGCTTTTTGGATTCACGTCTAGCCCAGATTTCTTGAGTTTGGCCGCGATATGCAGCCAGCAACTTCCCCTCACTGTTCACATGGGCGAGGATATCCGTATTCCAACAGGAGGCCAGAATATCGCTCAATATTGACCTCAATGTCTCGGGATATGCAGCATATTATCCGAATTGCTTCTTCGAGCCACTCTAAATGCCATGCTATCGGTGCGCCAACGATTGATCATTGACACCCAAACTCGAATGATTGGTGAGGAATTGCTTTTTACTCCTTTCCCGAAAGCAACGCCGGAATGGAAAACATGGGGTCCATGTGGCACTGTATTCAATACAAGTCAGCCAAATCGCCGCGAGGCACTCCAGGATATGCACATCGAGAAAGCATTAGGCATTCAGATGCATTGGGTTCGTCGAATGCTGGATAAACAAACAGAAGGGCGTGTTAATTTTATCACGCAAGGAGATGCGCATCTCCTGACAATGGCAGCATCAAGACTCCACCCTATTATGGAGGCGATTTTGCAGAGCACACGGATGTATTGGGGTGAAGCTTCGCCGATCAATCATGTGTTCGACAAGCCGGCAGCGGCATTAAGGGGAGCAGTGCAGCAAGGGAGGATCGTGAATTTGATGAAACGAAGACAGCGGGTAGAACAGCGGGTCCGACAGCGTATGAGATTCAGACCAGCCTCGATCCAATCCGAGTGTTATTGATTTTGGGCAATTGTCCTTTTGGGGAGGTCTACGATTGCTATGCGCGCAGGTTTTTTCAGACTGGCCATGTCTCTCTCATGCTCACGCCATGGAACTCCATCGAGCTTGCAACGTCGTCTCTATCTTCTCTTGACACAGATCGCCGAAGCGATCTGACGATGGCACGTCATCCTGCATCGGCCATCTGGCCACTTTAATCGCGCGGAGGTACAGTACGGAGTCCAGTCCAACAGATTTTCTCGCGTCTTCCGGCAGACACATTTCCATTCGGTCGCCGTCTCCCGCTGGGTGTAGCGCGCAATTGCGGCCCAAGTCTCCGAGCACGCCTCCCTTGAACAAATATCGCAATGCCGGCCTGTACGAGACGTCGCGGCTTGAAGCGGGATGAGATGGAGCACTGAGCCGCTGCCGCACGGAGCACAAACTGTTCGTAGCTCGACACTAAGGAAGAGTGACGTGGAAGGGTGAGGGGAGTGAGAAAGCGAACTGCACAGAAAGAAAAGGCCAGAGAGAAAGAAAAAAAATCAATCCAAGCCGCAAAGCGCCAAGGTCTAACTTCAGCACGGGTGTTTATGGAGTCATAGTAGCTCTAGTAGCGGCTGCATGCCTACCTGTCCTAGCTATAATAGCTCTTTGCTTTCTGATATGCCGCGCCTCATTAGCGAAACCAGCGGGATATCACGGGAAATCAGGGCGTGTAACTCGCAAAGGCCACAATTTGACTCGATTGGGCGAACCCAAATAAGTTTGATGAGAAGTGGCTTTACCCTCTGATAGGATCAGCCATGTCTAGCACTGAAGAAACTGGGACAATCAAAACTTTGCCATGTCGAATGCCCATCAACGGGTATGCGGATGGACGGAAGGCGGAAGATTTTTGACAGGAAGCGACAGCCCCCAATGAGCTTCGAATGTTCCAGACACGCAGCCACCAAGCGCCGTTGGGCCACGCTAGAGTTGCCAAGGGAAAAAAAAAAAAAAAAGCAAAAGCGAGTTCTCGCTGTTAAACCGCATCACCGTGACGTGCGAATGCAGGTGCTGGTGCTGGTGCTGGTGCTGATTTCTTTTTGGTCCACGTTAGTTTCAAAAAAGAGGCGTTCAAGACACCATAGAAAATTTTTTCCCAATGGCGATCCTTGTTTCTGAGATCGTAGTCGAGATTACGACCATCGGATACACTTTGCTAAAGGAGAGTCAAAGAGTCTTGCGTGCTCAACACTAGCTATATCTCCGGTGACTTTTAATTACGCCGTGGGCCAAGCTTTGCTGGACAGAGGCGATTCGGCGTCGTCCAGTGGCTTGTTGATATCGAAAAGCGAAATTTTCAAGACGCCGCGTCGAAGCTATCGTTTAACAGCCCCTGCATGGTCTCATTGCAGCCGCAATTGTCCGAGGAGGGAAGTTGCAAGCAGCATGGTTTTTGATGTCCGCCAAATCTGTGATTCATTTTCTTAAATTAACCTTGTCGAAATCCTTCGATCGCATCGGTGTATCGGCGTGGGGGCTGAGCTTTGTGTAAAAGAATTTTTTTTGTAGCAGCTTCAGGGGTGGGGGTGTGCGAGGGAAGGGAGATGGACAGGAACAGTGACTAGTGAACACTTAAACGATGTTTTGAACAAAGGTTCTCGGCGTCGGGGAGCATTGAATCCTTCGATGCTACGTCCGAGGGATGGGAGGTGCATCGTCTGTGCTCCGGGCTGGGGATGGAAGAACCGAGGCTGTGTGTTGGAGATGCGGATGCATTTGGACGTACTAGGGTGAAGTATAGTCAGATGCATTGGGCAGAACAAGGCTGGCAATGTGTATTACTGGTCTGATACGTATATTGTTATGAATCTTTTCATAAATTGGTACAACAGATAGCCACCTAGCCGCCAATGCTACATCACCCGAAGAAACAAGTCAAGTCATGTCCGAAGTTCTGAGAGTACCAAGGCTGTTGGTGTTGCTGCCTACAACTGCGGCTCCAGAGAAACCCGCTGATCACAGCTCTGCCCACAGCGGGCAACGGGCACTCCCGGCCCACGGCGAGCTAACGCACTAAATTTGGCTGCTGCCGGCGGTACCAGACACGTAAATGCAATGTCAATGCCCAGCGGCACGCCTTCCCAGTGGCCAGCTTTAATTGACTGGACCAGAACTGGCCTCTGTTTATCTCCAGAGCCGCCAGACCAGAACTCGATCCAACCAACCACGACCAGAAGGCATCAAATGATATTACAAAGGGCCATAGCAAAATCTGCCGCAACCGACAAATAAGAACCATTTACGTAACACAAGCTGTATCGTCCACGACGCCCACAGCCTCACCAATCGACGTTTTGTGAGAGTCATATCCCCGCAAATCCGCCGGCCACTTACACGCCTCGATGGGCTCATATTGAGTAAACACGCTGAATTAAAAACACGCATGCTTCAATATCAATCGTTAAGCCGGCCCGGCATAAGACGGGTTGGCCTTGGATGAGGGCTTAACGTGAAACCGCGATTGATGTATTCCATCCTGGATATGTCGACGCCGCTGTAGGTCCATGGCTGTCTTACAATGTTCCATGTACATCAATGTTTCCTCACGGAACCTGATCCAGCAACGTATCCAAGCACATGATTAGAACTATATCTCGGCCACAACAAAAAAAAAAAAACACTCGTCACCAGGATCCAATGTCCATCGTCCAACGTGGCATCTACATACATAAGCAATCTATCTCATATACTCCCCACCAAACAAGGATCATCCATCCCGAGCCACTTTCCCTGCCCAAAACGTTCATGCCCAAAACACAAAAACCCAAGCATAAACATTCATGCTTCTCCCGCCCACTTGATTGGCTCGCGGCCACCAACTCGCGGCGTTTCAGGAAGAAATGCTCATCATGAAACGTGGTTGGTGGGGGATAATGCTCATGCTTGCATTTCATTGACAGTGTACAGTACAATACATTCAGTCAGTTCGTTATGGAGCACTTCTATTCACCAATTGATGGTAGCACTTCCGGTACCTTTGGGTTATTCACTCAATGTGCCGCAATTCTAGTTTGCCATTCAATGCAATAATTCCACATATCCTTATGCCGAAGAAAATCCACATGAACCAGACCTCATCACTTTCGCAACGTACTACCCCGAAAACCCGCCAAATCGCCACCACCGAAAAAACCTTGCACCAAACGGACCATGCCGCGACCAAGCCACATAGTAGACCGGCTTTTTAAACTTTTTTTTTTTCGCACCACCACTACCCGAGTAGGATCAATGCGTGAGTTCGCTTCGCTTCGTGCCGCGTGCTCTCGGGTTGAAGAGGCAAAGTCATTTGAGAAAATTGTTTCGAACACACGTTTGCATTGGGATGCAACTCCACCGTCGTGAGGTAGGTAGGTAGGTACCCATTCGCCGTGTGTCCGCAAAAACACCAATTGGCCTATGGTATGAAGGCTTGGCTTGCATCTAGACGCTTGTGTCAGCTCTCCCATGCCCAACGGTCCAGTCCTATCAAGCCGTTCCGTCTGTGTCACTCCCCAACCAAACGTGGGGGAGAGTGTCCCCAGACATTCACTTTGGGTCAACACGCTTTGCTTGCTTGTTTCGGGATAGTAGTATTGAATCAGAGCCGCCCATCTCCGGGTTATGTTCGTCCTTTGTGCCTATCCATACAGTCTTGCCCGCCATCTATCTGATTGGCAGTCCCATGCCAGTGCCCAAACATCTCTGGGGACATGTTGCTGCTGACTCTCGGAAAAGTCAGAGCCAAAAACAGGCCTGTTGACCAATGGTCCCATCGCTTGGTCCGCCCGTTGCGCCTTGCATTCTTTGTAACAAAAATTCCCAAAATTCCAGTTCTGTGCCAGGGCCCTTTTTTCCCCTCCTAGTCGGACAAAGTGTCCGCTGATTCAAGTATCATGATATTCCCCAATTGAGCCTGAAATGCCCCCATGCCATGCTTGTAGTAGTAGTAGTAATAAACAGTTTGTGTGACACCAACTCCAGCCTGATGTGTAATACAGAATACCTCACATGGGCCGCCGTGATCCCGCCGTCCCAGGCGTCCAACTGGACACGCACGGATGGGACGGCACCAAAAAGAATCAGAGACAAAGGAAAACAGAGAGGTATAGAAACAATGTTTTTTGGTGGTATATGCATTGCTCCGTAGCATGCCGTTCTTGATACAACAGGAAGAAAAGAAAACAAAATGTCGATGATGGCTTGCATGTGGACAGGTCCCACCTCAGGGATGATCTGTTAAGTCGTACGGCGTAAAAGATGTGATTGAGTTGAGTTTCGTGAAGAGAGAAGTGGAAAGGTCGTCAAATATGGTGAAGAGGGGTATGGTTTCGGTTGAGTATGATTGTGGTGGTGGTGGAAGGCTTAGTACGATCGTCGTCGTTGCAGTCTGACGTGCTCGAACGAGATGGCATACGCCTTGAGCTCTTGCTTCGCCGTGTCCGACAGGTGGTTCGACTCGCCCGTCGTTGACGTGCTCTGTATGGAGCAGAGGCTGCTGTGTGAGCTTGATGGGCTGAGGTTGCGAGTAAAGGTGGAGGTCGACGACTCGGTGATGGAAGCGGTGTAGTTGCTGCTGCTCAGAGATTGGCTTCGGATGGGGCCAGTCCCATAAGGCTGGGCATTGCTGAAGTCGTAGGCAGGGGAGAGGTAGAACTTGGGCCTTGATGATGTCGAGGTTGTCGATGGCGAAGGACCTGATGACCACGGGTATCCTGAGGGAGCAAAGCCCGGCGAGCTGGCTTGCGAGCTGGGTGTTGAGCTCTTCTCCTGATCGGCCAGTCTGCAAGACTCAGAGCAGTACGCCGCGCCGTCTGATTGCACCTGCTTGTCGCAAGCGAGGCAGAATTGGTGAGCCCAGAGGTTGAAAGCCATTGTAGCTGAGTGTGGTGATTGTGTGTAGTTGGTGAGATGTGGTTGTGGGAAAAGAGACCAAGAAGCTGTCCGTCAGAAGTTGAGGAATGACGCTTTTATCAACTCGGCCAAGTCGAACGTATGACTGTTACAGGACTCCGTCACGCCAGGGTCAAGCTCATTAGCTGTAGTGGGGAGCGGATGTCGAGATCGTGAGTCAAGTCAAGTCGAGCGAAAGCGGGCCTGGCTGAGCGGTGCAGTGGTAACAGTGGAGAGTGCAGCAACAAGAGATCAATGCTGTTCAGTCAAGCAAGCTGAAGTGTGAACGTGGGAGGTGAAAAGATTCAAGCTCGAGATAGATGAGGAAGGTCAAGGACCAAGTAGGAAGAAGGAAAGAAAAGGTTGAAGCAAGATGGAGAAGAAGAAACGCTGGGAAGAGGATGAGGGCAGAATATGTATGTATAGACATAGCACGACGTGGGCGTGGGAAGGGTGTGAGGAGGACGGGCCAGACAGACAGAGCAGGCGGAGTGCGTGCGAAGAGCTGGGCGTGGTGTGCTGCGATGGGTGTGTGGCTCCAAGGCCTTGGGGTGGGTTCAAAAGGTTGTGATGTGTGGTGTGAGAGCAGCCGCTCATGCTCTCATCAGAGGATGAGACAGAGACAGAGACAGAGACAGAGAGAGCCTGGCCGTGAGGGCGGTAGTGGCCATGGTGCCATGGTGGCCGCAATGGCCGTCATCACTGGCAGTGGGCCAGGCACTAATACTGGGCACTCGCTGTGCTGTGCTGTGCTGTGTGTCTGGGCAGCGGGCACCAGCGGGCACCAGGTCTTGGTCTTGGTGACTGGGTCGCAGGCAGGAGGGTGACCACTTTTTTTATTTGGCGAGACGACCACCATCAGATGCAGTCCGTACCTGCCTTGCCATGGTGCTAGTGGATGGTACTCGTGCTCATGCTGATGCTCATGCTGATGTTGCTAGACTAATGCTGCCGCTTCTGCATGCCCGCCCCTACTAGCAAGCGTCGCACGCAACATCGATCGGTTCAAGCGTGGACAGGGAAAAAGAAAAAGAAAAAATAATCGGCCGGGGTGGCCCAAAGTCGACATGGATCGACCAGGCGGGGTCCCACCTCCACACCCTGGCTGCCTGTCTGCCAGTGCCAGTGCCAGTGCCATTATGTAGTGCTGGGCCGTGAAGCGTGCAGCGCAGGCGTGAAAGGCACTCACGCATCCCACAGACTTTCGTCCAGGGGGTGTGGTCAGTGGGGCGTGCCCTCATCAACTGACTGCCACTACCAGTACCGTCCACACTCGCAGCCAGCCAGAGTTGCAGTGGGAGTTCTAGCCTGGTGCTCTGGACTGGTGGCTTTCGAGGTGCAGCAGCCCGCGCCTGCGCCTGCGCCGAAGTCTGAGCTTGGACGTGACGGGGCCGATGTGGGTGGCGCCACTACTGTAAGCTCCAAGCTCCCTCGAGGGCAGGCGAAGGCGAGAAAGCCCCAAAGAAAAGATGGTGTGCTCTGGGCACCTGGCAGCCGTTGACGAGCTCTAATAACGCGCTGACACCGGCGCTATTAGCACTGGCTTTGTAACCCATGATGGCGAGAGAAAAACTTGCACAAAAAAAAAACCTTGACGGGCTCTTTCTTTGCACCATACGGAGTATTACCAGACACAATGCACCAGCACAAGCGTGCAGGCACCGTGGCCAGCCATAAGCGCACCCCCTGAAGCACCAACTGAATCCCGCGGTGCATACAGTACAGTATTTCCATTTCCCACAGCCGGCGATTCGCCTGAGCCAAAGGGACAATTTTTCGATCCGTTTGATAAGCCAGCGAGGCATCTAAGCATCTCGGTGCGCCTATCATTCAATCATTGAGCGGGAGCCACGACTGGGAGCATCGTCGTACCACTGCATCATACGGGGTGTTGCGCGTATGGCGCCGTCGTCTCTTATCTCTGCATCTTGCTCCGTAGGGCTCCGTGGTAAAGGCCATTCGCCGGGCCATTTCGTCTCCAATATTCTGATACACGGCCGTGAGCACGTAAATAGTCGCCGGGCTCTCACAACGCCATGATGCCATCGTGAAGCTCGGATGAGGTGACGCCAGGCGCTTGCTTGGATGGAGCACGCTTTATGCTAGCGCCCGTCCCCAGGCTCCATTCTGACAGTTTCTTCCCATCACGAGTACGGGACGGGCGATGAGCTCAGCAGCGACATCGGGCTCAATGGGTGCGTGAGTCAAAGAAGCCAAGTCGGACATATTAAGAGCCAGCAGGTCTTTTTACACTTGTTCAATTTTTTGCAGCTGTACATGTCAGATTTGCGACGTCTTTCTTTTCATTTTTTCGACGCAAATCTTCAACGTTCAACGCTCGCCACTTTCTCATGCACAGCACCACACCCTTCTTGTTGTTGGATAAACGTCGTCTTGGCTGAGCAACCAACTCCGCAAGGGTATGAATCCGTGTGGCTCGTCCCGCACTTTCCATGCAGGATATCTGCACAAAGGGTGAGGGCAGCAGGCATAAAGTTCCCCATGAAATAATACATACAACACATAATTACGTGAATAGCCTGTTTCTGTCAGACGCTGATCCCCAACGGCCGAGGCGACAAGACAATTCTTTGCTCGAGCACACGCTTCATGCTGCCCTGTCTGAGCCTTTGTTTGACCAGAGAAATAAAAATAATGGAATTGCCCTCATCCCGGTTCTGCTTATGTCCCGAGACAGAAAAAAAAATTGATGACCCCTTGGAATGCTCAAACCGCTGCCGTGCTCCACCAGTGACGCTGCGTCGCCTCGCCCAGTTTCATGAAAGACAAGGAAGGACAGGACGGACAAGTGCCAGCCTGAGGCACCTCCACGGCAGCCGTCTGGTCGAAGCAGGCTGGTGGCTTGTGGTTTTGGTGCATCTTCTTCGCTGCAAACTTGGCCTGCCACTGCCTGCTTCTGCTGCCACTGCCTCTTGCCTCTGCCTCTGCCTATTAGCATCCCAACGCGCACTAGTCCCGTTGTGGCCTGGTGCTCCCGCCCTTGTGCGCTGCCCTGGCTCAACGGGACTCTTAGCATCCCGCTGGCCCCATAACTTTCTCGCTTGTTGCTGCAACCTGGGCGTGTCAGGTGCGGAACGAGGCACTAATAGCAGACGAGCAACAGCATCCTGCTGCGCTGTTCCACACTCCGAGCTCCGACGAGTTCCACTTTCAATGTTCCTCTCCAAACATCATCCCCACCCTTCTCTGTACGTGTCTCCGGATTGCGTGATGGTTGGACCATTGTCGACAGAGGTGAGGTAATCGTGTGTGAGTGCTTGGTTGCATTCTTTCAACCGAATTGCCTCCAGGATGGGTTTCCTGGCGCACGATGACCACTTCCCACAGACGGCTGCCATGCCATTCGGTTCGAGATGCACATCTTGGTCCCTCCGTCGTCAATCTTGGCCACCCTCTCTTAAGGCATGGTCTACGGACTGCGGCGTACGGCATTGCATTTCGTCACCTACCTTTTTCATTTGGCCTGGCAAAAACAAATATTGTCTTTCTTGCGGACTGGAAACTGATCTGATGTGCCAATGTGGGGATTTCCAGACACGGCATATGGGAATGCAAAGGATACCCGGATGGAAAGAAACGAAGAAAACAAGGGTCTGATGATACCAAGGTCACCATATCCGCTCAGATACTGGACACATTCATCACTCTGCCATGCCGCAACGACGTGGGAGATGGTCTCTGACTGCACAATGTTTCTCGCTGCGAGTCAACTCAGACAGCGTCCATGCTCGCCAGCGGACGGTATGCACTGTGGTTCCGTGGCCTTGACCTTGGGTTCGTGCCCATCTGGAACCTCCGACTGCATGGCATGGTCCTGCGCCGTTGCCTGGAAGCAACTCGCACGCACCAAGCTGTCGCCATCATCGTGTATCACAGAACAGAGGATCCCATCCAAAGGGGTCCCCCCCTACGATAATGACCATGCCGCGATCAGAAACCATCCACTGGCGTGGCGTGGGTGGACCTGGAGTTGAGTTCCGAGAGAGGACAAGTTCATCGTCTTGACGCTAATATGCAGTGCAACGCTGTCGTCCTATTGCACCTGCAGCGGCCTCCGTCTTCATGCAAGCCTCCATTGGCTGGAACCTGATGGTTGCCGCGATGCACTCCAACCCCTCGAGAAAATCAGTCGTTGTTAGAAGCCAAACGACTTCTCGTCGTGGACCCAACAAGATGCCTCACAGGTCTTTCCAACTCCAAAAATGGATCCCTGGGCGTCGACCTGGATGATCCGTCTCTCTCACAGACGTCACCGTGCCGCGAGGGTGAACTACGTTTCAGTCGTCTTTCAGCATGTCTCCATTTTGCTGTCTTGGATGAGTTCTCGTTCGAAACAGCCCGTAAGTGTCTGCCGCGGATTCGATTTTTTCCACTCTGAGACCAATGCTCTGTCTGGCATGCCAACGGCTATTTGGGGGTTGTTTCTTCCCGTTTTGACATGCACCAGAGACACCACTAACTGGAAGCGTGGCCACTCAGCCTATGCTTGTTCCGGAACCCGTAATGCAAAAAAAAACATGGCATCCCTTTTGAAGCAAAGCAAGTCAGGAATTCGCTTCATTAGATATACTCTGGAGATACTTCCTCACCCACGGTGCGCCACATGCGCCTTCAGGTAACCGGAAGTAGCTGTCAAGTCAGCCCTATTTTCGATTGACCCACATCCCAGTCCGCGGCTATCCTGAGGCTATCGCACGCTGATAGGAAAATGGAAAGGCCAAGAATGAAAGAAACAAAAAAAAAGCCGACTACCAAAAAAAGAAGAAGAGAGGTCTCGAAGTCTTTCTCGCTTCCCTAGCCTAAGCCACGCCCGCGGTTGAATGCCATCATCTTGCGTACATACAAACAAAAACAAGCAATTTTGGGTTGCAAGCATTTCACCTTCCCGTCATTGAAATCAGCTCGGGGTCTATTATTCCTAGCTTCGGCTTGGCGCCCATTCTATTGCCCCGTCTGCCCGATCATGCCTTCGAAAAGCGCCAGTTCCGCCTGAAGCCTCGACAGCTGCAGACTCTGAGCGGCATCCATGTGGTCGAGGTCGTTGTGTGGCTGCCGCTGCCGCTGCTATCCTCCTTCGGTCCACACCACTTCTCTGGGGTAGTATCCGCTTAAGCAAATCACGAACGCCATCTCGCTACACCCTCCAGCTTCTTAGCCGCCACCTGACCATTTCTGCGCAAGCAGTTGAAGATAACCCATTGCTGCGTTTGGTCCTCAATTTCGGTCTGCTGGTGAATGCGTTGATCATCGGAAACATGCACCGATTGGTCAGGTGGTGGTTCGGGACATGATGCTCTTCGTATTATCGTCTCTACAGCAAGGGGGAAGAAGCCAGCATAGGCGGAGGCGAATGACCCAATACTGATACAGATGGTGTAATGCCGAGCCCTGAAGAGAACATCGTGGAAGGGGATTGCGAGTTATTTCCTTCTTGTATTTCCCACGCTAGCGGCGCCCAGTGAGCATGACCATTTGCTACTATTGACGGCGACGACGACGGCTGAACGGGAGCGATAGCGGGACCGCGGGGCCTGCCTTCTGCCATCAACGTGCTTGCAGGGTTTGTTCGCAATGTCTTGCCTATACCGAACCATTCAGATAAGAGTCTGTCAATGGTCGCGATTGTTCTTTCGGGCTTGGTTTTGGTGTTGTTTACTCCTTTTGGCAGAAGCCATTCAGCTTCTGTCTGCACTGGGGCGCACGTCGACATTCAGCCATGCCGTCCACATCGGATATCTTGCATGGATGCCTCCAAGGGCTGAGACTAGAGGGATTCGTGGAAGTAACTATCGGCCACTTCGCAGTCGCCTTGTGGTGTGCTCTGGCTCTGCCTGACGACATTCCAGAATTGTAGGTCTTATTTTGATATGGCACTGATAGCCTTGAGTCTTCTTGTCATTCGTCGAGCCCATCATGATCCTCATATGTGGTCATCTCCCAACGGGGAGGCGCGATGGCCAATCATTCGCATGAGTGTGTCCCGGCAATCATTGTTCACCAAAAGGAGGGCGACCAGGTTGGTATGCACGGGCGATTGACAACAGTACCAAGCCTGGGGATCTGTCGTCTGGATTCCATGGTTGGCTATCCATCAATCGTCCATCAGACAAACGACCAAGCCCACCGGACGGTGGTTTGCGCCGTGAGAACTACACCAGGATTGCGGGAGAACATGTTCCTCACGGCTTCACACCAACCAGAGCTCACGCTTCGTCTGAACAGGCTGCGACACCTGCATGTGGAAGCCAAGACCAGACCGTGGCGTTTTACTCGTCAACGCTTTGGATATGACAGATGTTCGAGGAGGGGTCCCCTTCTTCATCGGGCACGTTGCTCACGCCGAAGTGTGGGGAAATTTGGGCTGTGGTTCTGCCTGGCTGGACTAGCATGGGGCTGGGGCTGGGGCCGTCAGGCTTGACGAGCAATTATTATGGAGGCCATCTCCTCTCTTCCCGATATAGAGGGCGGCCACTGGTAAAAACGGTCAACTCTAAGCCCAGTATGGCATAGACCGCTTATCTTTTGGTCAGAATCATTGCCTAATTCGTCGTCGCTGAGATTGCTCTCTCGAGAACGGGTATCACCGTCGGTTATGTCTTCCTTTGCACAACCAAACGAGACACACATCCACCCTAGACGAAGTTCGACCGTCAATTTAATTGCATATTTCAGCTTTCCGGGCGGCAATGGCATAGAGGCGACCAACCGATATAAAAAAGGAGAAGCATGAATTCATTGAGGATTCGACAAATGCATTTACCACTCTCTATGACCCGCAAGAACATGAACTGCGATGTGTCACCGTGAAGAATGCGTGTTCCTTTCGCTGCATCTCCACCGATTTACACACATTTCAGCCGGAAGCAAAAACAGGTGTCATGAGGGCAGTTACCCGAGAGATGAGTGTCATCTTGGTCCAGATAAGGTGTCATACTTACAGAACATGGATCAAAGTATCGTCACGTCGGGTTGGAGTCCGACTGACTGCGGAATGTGACATACAGAAACGACGACGTATTCGTCGTTGGCATCTGGTCATCTCACATGCAGCAAGCCAAATTGCGGAAATTTTTTCTTCCCTCGTGAATTAATCTCAACAAGCGACAGCCTTCCCACCCCCCCCATTTCCTGGCGCTCGGGTTGAATTCAATCAACCCAGAGGTACGGAATGACCGAACAGTTGTAGGGGAGGCACACCCACCATCGAACAGCCAGTGGTCGCAAGCCGGGCGGAGAGACGATGTGCCTCAGGGACAACAGGTGTTGGTTGTGTCTTTCATTGGATCTTGCGACGGGGCCAACGGCTAGAATCGTCCCAAAGGGCTGGGTGCTTACCTGCAGCATTCGGATGGCTTCTGATGGCGCAACACCATGTTCACCCTCAACGAAGACTTCTCAGGTGATGGAAGCAATACTCCGCAAATGTTGAGCAAATGATATGCCGCAAATGAGCAAGCCACATTGGGAATCTTTCGCTGCTCACCTCGGTCATGGGACAAGGCTGTGAGCGCAGGCCAGCGCAGACCGAGACTTCCGGAAAGTGATCGTTTGACTGGTGTCAGACTCTACAGACTCATTTGACCAATCTGGCGAGCCAGGGCTGCTCAAAGCAAGCTAGATATGAATATTCCCCCCCCCCCCCCCCCCCCCCCCAAGGGCCCTAGACACTGTGGCGCCGCGTTACGGAGGATTTGCTAGCAGCAATATCCTCTTGCCTGGACTCCCCCTCCAGCACGACAGCTGTGACAGGTCAGCCTCATCCAAGTCACCTTGCAGGGAGGAGGGGCGGACACTGAGAAAAACTTGTGGTGAAAATTTCGTACTACAGCCTCGAGTAGTAGCTGCGATGAGCTAAGACACTGGACGCGCAATCCTCTGGCTTCAGCCCTGAAATCGAACTAGCCACGTTGTTGAAGCTTTTGACATAACCGAATCCTGATCTAGGGTTCAAGATCACACTCGCCTTGGCAATTCTACATTTCCCTGCTGGGAGCGTTTGTATGCCTACCGAAAGACTAAAAAATTTATGCCGGAAGAGAATTTCACAGGATCGTCGGTAGCAGTCACACCTGTCGCTTGTTGGAGACAGAAGCCTTCTTCTTAGCGCTCAGCAACTCGTGCCTTGCATGAAGGTACAGTCAGTGAGCGGAATCTAGCGTCTGGCAGCTGCCAGCGGGAGCTGCTGGTCCAGGCAAGTCGAGATGCATATTTTGTTGTGCTGTTCATGCAAGTCCGTGACCAGACATTGTGCAAATTTTCATACTAGCCAAAGAAGAAATATGTGCCGAGTCTGTGAGCACCGGCCAGACAGGCATTAATCATTCTAGTGGCATGCTGGATAGGAACGGTTCCTGCCGGACGAGTCGTTCACAGATGCACAATCAGAGCCCAGTTTGGAAAAGATTGGACGCGCTTGTCGCTCTTTGCTTGAAGATCTCAAGGCCAATATCGACCGATGCGTGTCGAGTTGGTCGATTACCAAGACAAGACACTAGCCCCAGACACAGCTCAAGGGGGTCGGTCATTAAACTCTGATGGACCAGCGATCGTACAGCAAGGCCGGGGCAAGCGTAATATTAGAAACACCAGCCATCACCGTCAACTCTTCCCATCACCCAGACGCCCCATCTCGGCGGCAGCCCCGCCCAGAGCCTTGCCTAGCCTCACTTGCGCTCGTCTGCTACTCCGACGGGGGCATACAAGGGCCAAGCACAACCCCTGACGGAGTGGTAGCAGATGCATAAAAGACTGTTAAGGGGGAAAAGGAAGAGAAAAATAAGTCGTCCGTCGATGCAAATCCGGCACAGGCCAGCCCTAGGCCCGGATTATGAGCGGGCTGCTAATACGCACCCTGGTGCAATTGGCGAGATTCACCCATCTTGACTGACAACGCGCTTATCCGACCTAGGCCATCTTCCCGAAACCCGGCGTCGCGCCGGCGTTGAGTTGAGTTGCGTTGCATCGGTAATACGACGAGCTGTAGGATCAAAAGGGGCTCAATGGTCGCAGAAGAATAGGTCAAAAAATTTTTTTAAAAGAAAAAAGAAAAATCAACGTCGACCTTCGGCCCGGATTGACAGCTGCACGGACGGGTCCTTTGACAACGTCGCGATGACAGGCCCGAGGTATCATTAGGATGAACCTTGTTGCTCGTACATACACAGCACTTCTCGGCCGGACTGGCCGGCGCGAGTGGTAATTGTCACACATCAGGAACACAGGCTGGTAACGATCCATTGCAGTCGAGCCAGAACTGCTACGTTATCCCCTTCACATGCTCCTACCTTTGCGACCGGAACTTGAGACGCGATCGAGAGTCAAAAGCCGCATCTGGTTTGTTTCTTCGCACGCAGATCAAATTGGATTGTTGATGGTCCGTGGCAGTACAACGAAGAAGGCGGATGCCCTGGATGCCTTGTCACTTTCCCGTCCCTACCTGGCCGTGACTCCCTGTGTCTTGTTGCTCTTGTCGACACCTGGTCATACATGCCTGCTCAACGCAGGATTCACAGGTCGTCGAGGTACAGGACAAAGTCGAAACGACGATGATTTCACAAAACAAAAATGGGTATCGTGCGGATGCAAGGCACACAGCCCCGTTGCATGATTTGCATCCTTTCCGTACACCGCGCATGCCGTGGACGATGAGTTTAGTGTGATGCCAACTGCTTTTGCTCAGGAGTGCCTGGGAGACTTTTCTATTGGAAAGAAGAAGAAAAAAACCATTGGCCACTGGTGTAGCGATATAAATTTGCCCTACTGTGGTCAATTTCCATCAATTACAAGGTTTCAGCACGTTGACGCTGTGCCATTGATAGTAAACCACAATGCGAACCACGGCTTTGATGATTCCGAACACCGCTTGCCTTGCTTTCATCCCTGTGAGGACCAGCTTTGTTACTGTTCTTCTCAATCCTCCCTGTCAGTGAGGCGTCGTGGCATGACGATTCGGGCCCGTTGCATTTAAACGAGGAACTTTAGCCCCGAGCTTGCTTGTATGAAGCATAATAATGTGCGGATGACAAGACTACATGTATATGCCGAAGTGCATCTTGGTTCACGGCTTGCAGAACATCATGAGCGACACAATGATAAACATTCAATCCTGGTCCTTGCGCATTAACGATATGAGTACAGGGCCACCGCATCTTTGTGGCTTGCAGCCTGCAGCTCCGCTACCAAACCCCTGACTGAAACTGGTTGCCGAAAATTAGTCTGTGCGGGACGGCGATCTTTCTGGGGGAGACGATAGACGCCCTGAGATGAGCATGTTCACAATCTGCAATTACTGGCTAGTGGAAAGCTATACGCACTCATCTCAGACGCGCTTGGATTGTACAGGGTCTTTATGAGAGACGTAAACAGAGAGGTTGGGTTCGCCCACCAGCGTTTATGTACGAACGACTGGCCAAGGCGCAATCAATCACATAATCCGCATATCAACTACCGGAACAGCCAGAAAGGCACTCGTTCAAAGCATCAAGCACTGTGGCGGATTCTGCCACTGACATCGACTGCATCTGGCCGATACTCTGTTTCTGATAAGAACTTGTGGAGTTCTACCGTCAGAGGGGCAGGTTGTCCTGATTTATTCAATTCTGCCATAGCATGAGGTGATAGATCACAATCTGGTACCTTTCTCCCCCGCAATCCTGTACGAATAGCGTGGCGATGGGGTCAGGCTAGCAACGACCCCTTGTCTCTCCACCACGCTTTCGACAGAAATGGCCTCTCGCGTCAACTCCCCCTGGTGTGATAGCACCCGGCTATTCAAGCCTATCCAGGGTTACTGTTGTGCCACGAAGCTCCTCGAGTAGACAGTCTCGTGCAGATATGCTGCCTCATTCCCCATGTATGGCTGATGGTGATGAACAGGCTGAGCAATCCACAAGTCTGGAGCAGCCGTCCAACTTTGAAGCGCCACGACGCAGGAAAAGTGTGGAGGATGACAGCCAGGCTGGGCGCCGGTGATATTACTCCATGTTCTTTCTCTGTGTGTGGGTTAGACGCAACGACTCCGCTCTCTGCGGGCGCGCTCTCGTGGGTTTACCAAGACGTGGCGGCCAGGTTGAGATACCCGAGTGCGATGACAAATGAGGACGAGGATGATGCCCTCGAACACCCTGTGGCCCCTTGAATGGCTGGGGTTTGGAGTGATTAGTTGGAAACAAGGGCAAGCAGACAAACGGGCGCAGCAACGCGGTGCTTGCCTCAATGCCTGTGAGTAGCTGTCCGACGCTGCCGAACTATTATCAGACACAAGAACTTGATGAGGGCATGAGAGAGCTTCGTTCAGGACGTGGGGTGCATTGCCTCGAAACCACAGCAGGACGGGTTGTTTTGTACGAATCAATTGGGAGAGTCGGGAACGAAGAAAAGGGTCCACACACGGCATCTACGGACAAAGGGCGCGAGCCGTGCCTCCCGTTTCTCTCTTTATGTGGAGTAGACTGATACATCTCGTCAAGGTCTGCTTCGCGCAGTCGAAGCCATGGGTTGCGAGTCTGCACTAGTTTTGTTGAGGTCGTTTTGGCGCCTGGTGACTAGTTGGCAATCTCACAACACGAAGGCGTCTTCGTCTACCACGCAGCTATGTAGTGCCCACGAGGATCAACAACCTAGAGAGAACGGAAGGTTTGGCAACAAAAAGGTGCCGCCTCTGCACAATGGCATGCCGGTTGTTCCAACCGCCTCATGACCCTAGAATTGTACAGCCACCCACGGCATCGAGTCTGGGCCTTGTGGCAGGAGTGGGGGGAGCAACAGGGACTAGGTGCTGGGAGATGATAACATGCTCGAACCTGGCCCTTTGCATAGGATGGACGACACAGTTGGCTGCTTGGCAATATTATGGCCGCTCACCATGCAATATAGGTTGGCCACATCGGTCACTGATAAACCAGCAGCTGGGGCCTCCAGTCAGAAGGGGGTGCCCTCTCACATCCTGCCGCAGATGAACAGTACAGTATTAGGCGCCGATTGCGCCACCCTTGGTTGTAATGGACGAGACTCTTGTATCCGGCTGCATTGGCTCCTGTCTGCGGGCCAGTAGCAAGCAGCACCACTACGGCCGTTGAGTGGTTCTTGCTCGAATGCCGGATGACGGGTGACTGGTAACAATTGGCCTGTTATTCCGTAAAGCCAACGATGGTGTTTGGTCATTTTATTTGGGTCTTGCCAGACTGTCGTTTCTCGCGATGGCCTTCCGGTGTCACACGTACCAGGTACGCGGATTGCGACGAGTAACAACGGCTGTCCCCGTCCGTCGTTGGTTCTGCACCGCCGTCACAAGCGCTCATCAAGATATCGTCCCAATTGACCGGATGGGCTTGAATTGCGTGCTTTCTGCTGACCGGCGGTATCCAATTGATTGTGGTTCCCGACTGACGGAAACCGCCCTCCGGCGCAGTCGGGATCTCATGCTGGAACGTGAGTTATCAAGGTGCCTATGCACCAAGTGCACCAAGTGCCCTGAGGTAATAACCTGAGAATGCAGTCCAGCGTTTGAGAACGTAAGTGGCCCGTTTTCGAGGTGGGCAACCCTGCTCCTTTGTGTGTGTCGAATTAATATACATTGCGCAGCTTATCAAGGTCAGCTTGCTCTCCACGGCATGTGCACCAAAGGGCAGGCACAGAAAGAAGACTCATCATGTGCAGGGAACGTGTCAAATGCTTTTTTATCTGATATCGCAGAGGCATTTGACACAGCGAGCCTCGGCTGAACTTGTCGTATGGCGCATTCGAGAGCACCATCAACAATCATGACCTCATTTCGTTGCTCGACGCTCATCATGTAAAATGCTCATTCAAGTTCGATATGTTCAACAACGCACGTTCCCTAATAACATCCCAGCATCCAGGCCACCGGGTGCGAGAGTCAGTCGTACCCATCTGTGACGAGCGCAACAACACACCACTCTGGACTCTGTGCGATTGGCGAGTAAACGCACGATGGGATGTCACTTTCGCTCTGTTCCAATGGCACGCATGCAGATCGTGACACATCCCCCTTTCCTGTTGGTCGCACCAGCCTGATGTATCGCACCTACCAACCTTGGCGTAGGCGACGCCTAAGTTCAAGCAGAACCAGAACCACGCTGTCGGGATGACTGAAGGTCCGCGCTGATGAGCCGGAGTGTGCTCCGTGCCCCAGGTTTTTCTTGTGTCGTGATGTGTTGTGTTACTCCAGGCAATCACACGGCCCGCGCGCAGTTGTCTTGGACTGGATCGAGTGAGGTCGTACCGTGGCTTGTGGCCCGGTGGCGGTCTCAAAAACTTGAGTCTGTTTGTGATGAACTCGGTCGGTGGCTGAAGTTGCAGCTGGTGAGGGATTGGAAGACATTGCGACTATGTGATGTTGATTAAGGGTGCTTAGTGTAGTGCTTGTTTGTGATGATCTCGTGTGATTGTATCAGATGTGTGGTCTAGGGGAGATTGTCTGAGGTGAGATGTGTCAATTGGGGTTGCATTGTCCGGATGTCTGATGCCGTACTCCGATATCAGTGAATTGCTTTGTCGATTGTGTTATGACTTTGCCGTGGCTGACAATTGACGAAGTACCACGATGTCGACTTCTCTTCCATCGAGCCAAGGATGCGTTTCTTGTTGTTACTACATTCAATAGTTGGATAGGATGCCGCTTCTAGAAAGAGGAGGGCCATTCAAGAGTGTAGACGAAGGTTTGCTCATGGTTTGCATCTCAGCATTTGGTATAGGTTCGGTCGAATAAGCTTCAGTCCAGCTTAGGTTCGGATGAGATGACTAGACTTCCACTTTGGGAGCTTCGACAAACGCTGGACAAGTCGTATCTCCGGAACGTGTTCACCAGCAAACTTTTATACAGGTCAGTAATCCATTGACTTGCTCCAGCGACGATTGTCAGCCTTTCTTTACAGCCAAAATGATCGAGGGAACCGTTAGAGTTGATCGAGTCACTTGTTGTAGCGCTTATTCCGTGTTCGAAGGACTGCATATGAGTGTACCGGGTGAGCTCTGCCCTTTAGCATCGTAATGAAATGAAGTACGATTCACCAAAGTCTTTTTGTACAGACGAAAATGTGAGAGTGCTACCGGAGTCTTCATCTTGAAGACGGTGTTATAAAAACCAAAATGCGGGTATAGGTGTAGGCTTACCAGTTATACCCAGCGCAAGCAGGCTTCGGCAGTCGGTACTAGAGAATGGTATTTCTCAGTTGCGCCTTTGTCGACCTATGGTGACCAACTCCAAGGAGTATTTGGCATCAGCATAGGTAAGCGATACAAGATTGATGGGCACATCCTCGCGACAGGTATGTGGTATCAGTGACGATCTCTAGAGTTCAAAAGGAAGAAGTTGATCATAACTGTTAGATGTCCAAGACTTCTCAAAAGCCGTCTTGATTGCAAGATGGGCTGCGCAATAACTTACACATGACCACCTAGAAACAGTTTTCTACGACCGGACTCTGCGGTTTCTTTTGTCGGGGGTAACTTGCCCGCAACTAGAAGCCTCGTTGGCATAAGGAAGAAGCTCTTCGACCCTCGAAAGGGTCGAGGCTGAAACTGATGGCAGATATACACCTGTTCTACCTGTTCCACGACTGCGTCCGATGTAATATTTCGACATGATTGCTCGACTCGTCACACGACCGATGCGGCAACATCCAAGATAGATGACGGCTCTCAATTGCAACCTAAACGATCAGTATAGCCATGAGCGCGAACGCTCGGCTCCTCCAGATCGGATGTGCTTCGCATTCTGATCACAAGGGTAGATTCTCTTTCTCAAGCGATTTAACGTAGCCATTTCTCTTGAACTTTAATTGAACTGCGACAAATTGTTAACGTACATACCGAGCTGTCGCTGCCATTTTGCCGGCCGAGCATGACATCCCAGGCCGCGGTTTAACATCGTGCCGTTGCTATTCCTGAATGTCAATCACTTATATGGGAAGCTGTAGGCCTGCCTGGAATCCTGAAAATCCTTCTAGAAGGCATTTGGCTGACGTGCTCATCAATAGAACTCTAGCTTGCTCCATGGTGATTGGAAAAGGGAGTGTCAATCGAACCGATCCCTCTCGCAGATCATCATGACCCTTAATGAACTTTCGAGCAGTGGTAACATGTTCTTTGGCACACAGACTATTTCAGCTGGCTTGGTTTTCTTTCTGGTGCCATACGTAAAGATATAAGATGGTAGTATCAGGCATCCTTAAGATCCCGTCTCTTCGTCTCAATGCGACTACGAGTAGAAAGCGCATGATGACATTGCGCACTGCTCAACCACAGCATCTCGAGTGATTCCGGTCATTTTGTGCCAAAGTCCGGATTTGCTCGCTTCGCAGTTCCGTATTGATTAAATGCAGGATTGTCCAGCATATGGAGGTGTCAGAGCTCGGAGGATTCTGTGGAGTCACATCACGACCTAGCATCGCGCAGCGGAACGCCTCGTACTCAAAACAAATTCTCTTTTATGAGTGCCAAATGGTGCGGAAGAAATGAGAGCGAAGATAACAGACTCCTGTGGTAGGTTCTACGCCAGGAAGCGCAAATTTGGAATGAACAGAGCATGAGAAATACACCTTCCACGGCAAGTATGCCACCCGATCAGCATCACGACTCGTAGGCAGTGCGTCCTACCTAGATATCGAATCCTTCAACTTATCAGGCAAAGCACGTGCCCTAAAACTAATCAATTGGACTGCATAGCCTTGTTTGGGGACAAATTGCTAAAAATAAAGCGGCGGCATATCTACTGACATTGCCTGCAGCCTCCAACTGCGAATGTCACAATCCCATATTTGCTCCATGTTCTCAATGATGTATTTAAGAGAAAGGCTGCGCAACATGTTTGACGAAAACACTACCCAGTTACCTCTCGCCATCCACAACCTTGTCCAACTTCCACAATGGTCAAACTCACCTCACTTACTCTGCTGCTCGCCGTTGGCACGCACGCAAAATGGCTCGCGGTCAGCGACTACCGATTCAGATCAAAGCACTTATGCCGTGTCGGGCAAGGAGATACCGAGCAGGAAGCCAGGAACCCGGTGTTTAACCAGGCGAACCATGACAATCCGTTCTATGCACTCGCGATGAAGGGCGGGTGTGCTAACATTAATAACACTAAGACTGCCCAGAGGGACAAGTTCTGGGCGGACTTCGGAAACATTTATTACGAGCCAGACGACCGACAATGGCACTGCATGATGGGTCCGTCGTTTACATGCAATGCTGGTGAAGGGTCGAGCACGCACTATTTGCCCCCTGTTTAGGCTTTTCCATCTCGGACCTTGAATGAGTTAAGTTTTGCGCGAGGGTTTTACGTATCTGATGTCCTTGGAATACACGTTCTTCCTGGCGGGATGGCATTTATTGTGGATGCTAGCACTTATGATCGTGGTGCTGCATGGCGATGAGAGCCCGGAGACGTTAGTCCAGATGACGAGAGCTGTGGACTCGCCGTTTGGGAATGGATTGGTGGGACTACAAATGGCTGATAGAGCAGAGTGGTTTCTCATGCACAACTTGCTTCTAACCCCTTTGTTCGGGAAATTCCCGGAACATATTTGAGAATACATGATGCACTTTTTGGTATAATTGGAGTACCTGAAATGGTCTTCCTCTGTTCAATGAATCGATATCAACGGCAAGCAAGGTCGTTTCTTTTGGACTACTGGCGCTGAAGCAAGGCGGATAGCGTGGTCACATTGCGGTAGAGTGTGCGGTCGGTCCCAACGAAAAAGTTCATTGACTTTTTAATCTATGACTAGTGACGGTTACAGTTAACCATATCCGCGGCCAAAATAGCCGGTTCGACTGGTTTTGCTAGCTGGCCAAATGATAAAAGCACCATCACCTTGTCTTCAGTTTTCTGTCCCATGAACTCCAATCCTACACCTCGCGCGGTGCTACCTAGACCTAGCACTGATCGCTGCAGTCCTGGCCCTATTTTGAATGTACCGTTAGCATTAGAAACTTATGATGCTGCTGCTCTATGGACTGACATACTGGGATTTCGACGTTTGAGCATTGCGAAGATGGCCCACTGTTGCAACAGAATTGTTCAATGCAATCGCATGCGGACGAGCACTAACAGCTTCTTTTAGTATTGCCGCCCTCAAAAAGCTTTGGTGGTACTGACAATGTCGGCCGTCGCAGTGCCAGTTAAGGCAAGGCTGACGAGCACAGTCAGAAGGGTCGAGGTGATGAGCTTCATGTTGTTGGATATCGCCTGCGTTTGTCTAGTCGAGTTGAGAAGGAAAGATCAGAGGTTAAAGATTTCACGGGAACGGCCTAGGCAGTATAAATACCTGAGTATGGCCATGACTGTCAAACTCCCAGCTGGCGGTGAAACGTTGTCCAATCCATCTTGATGCTGTGTACCGAGCCCCTTTGGGTATAGGAAGTGTAAGAGTGGACATGACCGCATTGGCAGTCAATTGCTTTCGCAAAATTGCATTACGACAGAACATGCTACGTCATTGTGTTACATTGTGGCTGCGAAGTGATGCCGCAGAAGCAAGCCCGGGATCGACTCTCGGAATATCGCTGTGCTGGTTAGCATACTACATAGAGTCTTTGATACAACGAGGCAATCTTGATCATCCGAGACATGATGTTCACCGATGCGATGCAGAAGTGATTGTCTTGAATCGGCAGTATTCTCAACCGCATATATGAGTGGGCTCTTCCCGTGCCTGAGACAAACCAAACCTAATGACAGCTGTTGAGAATAGTGACGCGGAAGCGCACCTGCAGTAGATTGACTGTGATGGAGACAACTGAGTCGATTAGCGCATCCCACGTCAAGTACATCTCAGGAGACACAAAAACAGGAGACTTAACGGAGAGAAGAGCAATAGTTTGTTGTTCATAGTCCTTCTCACTGCATTCACCGTGACTTTTAGGCTAACATACGCAGCGCGATACAAAGAGCTCGTCTGCTTCCGTGTCCCGTACCCTTCTAGACCACACATCGAATTTCTTCTGGGCGTCTAAAGTTTGACAAGCGTCGCCAGCATAGACTTGCATATCATGACTCTACCCGAGCCTTTCATGATTCCAAAAGGTGCAATTTACACTCAGGGATCCGCAAAAAGCTCTCCCAGACTAAGAGACCTGCGCCATCATTCATTGTTTCCACATCTTCCTAAGCTTCGTCGAGTGCTTTGTTTCATCTGTGAAGTGAGACAACTAAGTCTTTGATTGCAAATGTATACTTCAAAAGGGCAAGAGCCATGTCCCTTATCGGGGTCCAAATCCTACCCTCGGGCATTGGCTTTTCAGGGGTTTTTGCCATGCCATTGTTGCATTGTAATCGAAAATGGTCATCATACTGAAGTTCGTCGAGGCTGCTTAGCAAGTCCTGGATACGTTTATCCTGAATGTGCAAAACGAGGAGAAGAGCCATGATCTTCACGCGATGGTCTGGAGAGTGCGATGTTGCCATACTTTATTGGACACGGGCTTCACGTGCTTGGACGAAGACAGGGGACCTTGGCTATTCGGCGTAGCTTGAGTCGCCAGCTTGGTCAAAGAGGATGTAGAGAATGAATAGCGAGATGCATTGATCCAAAACCAAGAGTCCAGCCTGACCCCGCGTTTTTAATACACTGCACGTGGTTGATCACGTCTACCATTAGATTCGGGCCATTGGAGTGAGAAAAGGAAGGCGCTTTCGAAGCAATCGAATGCGGCAAGTGCAGAGGCACTCAAGGAAGGCACGATATCAAGCCAACTTTGCTGTGACTGCTCGAGACATGACAAAACTTGAATCACTCCCAAAAGCAAACAGTATAAAAACTCGAAAGCACGATTATCTGTTCCATGTCAAAAAGGCGCCAGTTCACCGGAATGCGATTGTCGCAGGACCATACTCGACGTATTCCAATCAGGCCAGGAGATGATTCCGCAACAGGCAGATCCCGCTGGTCGTGATGCGGCAAACCCAGACACAAATTGCCGTCCAGATTTTATCTCACATTCACAGCTGACTTTTACCTCCCGAAGAGAACCCTGCAAGAGATTGGATCTGGAAGATCGGTGTCGGACAAAATCCATCTTTGACTTGGAGTCGTAGGAAAGTGGAGTCCGGCCCGGAGCTGAGGTCCGTTACCATTATGGTCAAGATCAGCCGTGGCGAGTGAAATGGACGAAATTTACTTGCAATCAGGGCTTCTTTCTAATTGGTTGGCAGTTTCTCGAAATGTTGAATTGTAGATGGCACTGTTTCAGAGAACGAAGTGCCTCAAATGAAACTCATTTGGGTGTTCATTTGCCAAATCAAGAGCTGACGGGCCAACTTCAATCGCTACAATACGTGGATCGATCTGTGAAACGGTGCTTGGGTTGCTCGATATGGCTCGTTACAGATCATCGTGGGCCGTGGTTACGACAAAGGTTTGAGATACCGGAGTGCCCTCTCCGTTGTGCCATTAAGCCCTCCATTAAAGGAGCAGCGAGTCTGACGTACTGAAAGGAGTCACTGCTTGTTTTCAGGGTTATGACTGGAATTCGCCCAATGACCCAGTATAAGTCATGCACAATATCGACAAAGGTGTCGGTCACTCGACCGCTGGTGCAACGCTGCTGAAAGCTTTCTACCCGCTTTCGTCCTTTTTCTTCCTACCGTTCAATCGCTCTATCTAGTATAACGCTGGATATTCTGCCCGGACGTATTCTCCGGTAGCAATCCCTCGTCTCCAGTCAAGCTCTGACAGTCCCAGTTTATAACGTCACGGTGGAGCAGACCAAGGCGCACGCCTTCAATCCGGAGCTCATTGCCGGCGCTATCTCGACTACATCAAGCTTGTCGCCTTTGTTCTTCTAGGTCTCAAAATCTCTTCACCGCAATATATATCAAACAACGTCTTGACTTGAACCCCAAAATGGGCAGCGCAACTTGTCAGAAGCACGGTTCCTCCATAGAACCACCAGGGTGAAGCCGTGGTTAATCAAGGCAATTGCTACACCCAAAGCTGAATACCATGGCGAGCGAATCGAGAAACCTTGGAAACACGCAGTGAATCTCACAAAAGTCACAATCCAAACAACATGACTCCAGTGCAGGAGCAGTCGACACCGAGGCCAATGGCAAGAATCAACACCACACGAGGTACGTCATCTGCTCCTGTCATGGCGTTTGACAGACGACATACTAACTCAGCCAGATGACATTGAGTCCCTCCCATCCGTTGGCGTCAACCCATCTCTGCAAAACCGCACCTCCTACTTCCCCGGCGCAACCTTCTCTCGTCCACCACCAAATGGCCACGCCACCAGCCGCAGACAGCGTCCTCCCTTTCAAGCCACGCACTCCAGCTGGATCGACCAAGTCTACCTAGACGAAAACCCAGCGTACGGTGCCATCAAAGAAAAGCCACTCTTCAGTTTGGCCCAGCCTCTTCCCCACGTTGCCCGGTCAAGACGGCCTCACAGGGGCCAAGCTCGCCAACCAGGCCACGAAGATCTGGAGTCCGGTCAAAGACAAAACCAGCCATTAGAAACCTTCACCAGCACCACAGCCCCATCACCAGATTCGTCTCAAGACAGCAACGATACTGGTAATCGCCGTCTATTTAGTAACGCAAGCCGCTTTGCCGTCGACGCAGAACCCCTTGGGCACGAGGAATGCCGGTCTGTCGAACAGGGCGAGGAAGATGCAGACGATAAGCGCAATTGGTGGGCACGGATACGTGCTCGTCATCCTGAGCTGTTTGCCGAATTCATAGCGGTACGTCAACTACCCATTCTTATCACACCAGAACTCTTATATCAAGCTCTCTATTTCATAGTATGGCTTCGTCGCGACTCACGTGGTACAATATATTAACACTCACGATTCATAGTCCCTCACATCAATATTCCTAGGCATAGCTGGCAGCCTCACCGTCACACTATCGGGCTCCTCATCCTCCACGTTTGGCACGTTCGAGATAAGCTGGGCATGGGGCTTCGCCTGGATGCTCGGCATCTACATCGCTGGCGGCGTATCCGGCGCGCACATGAACCCCTTCATATCGCTCTCGCTTTGCATCTACCGCCGATTTCCCTGGAGACAAGGCGCAGCCTACATGGTCGTGCAGCTGCTCGCGGCTGTAATAGCAGGTGCGCTCGCATACGGCGTCTTTCGCGACACAATCGCCCACGTCGATCCGGGCCACCATACCGCGTGGAAGGGTTTCTGCTCTGCGCTCGAGGAGTGGATGTCGGTCGGGGGCGCGGCGTTCAGTCAATTGGTGCAGAGCGCGGTGATGGTCATGGTTGTGTTTGCATTGGGAGACGATCAGAATAACCCCCCGGGCGCAGGAATGCATGCTTTTGTGAGTTTTCAGCCAATTCGATGAAGCTTTGTACTAAACTAACAGAGTATAGATTCTAGGGCTACTTTTAACAACGTTGAAACTTACGCTGGATCGGACGACGGGGTCGGCTTTGAATCCGGCGGCGGACCTGGGACCAAGGCTGGTGATGTTGGGCTTTGGGTATCAGTCGTCGGATCTGTTTGGGTCGTCGTGGTGGATTATTGGGCCGTGGGTGGCTAATTTCGCGGGGTGTGTGCTTGGTGGTGCGCTTTATGATGGATTCATCTTTGTTGGTTCGGAGAGCCCTGTGAATCATCGGATTCCTGCATGGCTGTGGGATCGGGGTGAGAAGGGACGAAGGAAATGAAGGACACATTGTGGTAGAGCATTGTGACCATGAGGGACACTATGAGGTTGTGAAGAAACCATTTATAAGTATAGCAAAGAGGGCTTTTACATTAATCGCTCTATTTATACCACTTTTACATTTCCATCTATCATTTATGCATCTACTTCAGAGTGACCAGCTCCTCAGCACTGGTAGGATGAATAGCAACACAGCTGTCAAAGTCGGCCTTTGTGGCGCCCATCTTGATGGCAACACCAAATCCCTGCAGCATCTCGCCGCTGCCCAGGCCCATGATGTGAAGACCAACAACCTTCTCCTCGGGACCCGTCACAATCAGCTTGTAATTGGTCGGTCCCTTGTGCTCAGGCTCCATCATGGCGTAGTACATGGCCGTGAAGCCCGTCTTGTACACTTTGATGTTGTCCTTGCCGTACTTCTCAATCGCTTGGGGCTCCGTGAGACCGATGCTGCCGACCTCGGGGTGTGAGAAGACCACAGAGGGGATGTTTTCGTAGTTGAGCTTGGCCGTGGAGAATTGGGCCGGTCCGAACAGGCGGTGCGCCAGCTTACGACCAGCGGCAATGGCGACAGGAGTGAGCTCGACCTGGCCCGTGACATCGCCCAGAGCGTAGATGTTGTCCACGCTGCTGTTCTGGTACTCGTCGACGACGACGTAGCCCTTCTCGTTCAGCTTGACGCCAATTTCCTTGAGACCAATCTTGTCGGTTTCGGGAACACGGCCAACGGCCCAGATGAGGTGATTGACGTCAGACACTGAGCTCTCGTTGCCCTCCGCATCCTTGTAGGTTACAGTCAACTTGCCGTTGGCATCTTTTTCGATTTTGGAAGCCTGTGACTCCTTGTGCAGGTGTATGCCAAGGCGCTCGTATTCCTTGGTAACCGTCTCCTGGATCATGGGGTCAAAGTTGCGGAGGAACGTCTTGTGGCGGATGAACAGATGCGTCTCGGTGCCCAGCGTGTTGAACATGCCGGCGAACTCGACAGCAATGTAGCCGGCGCCAACAATGGCCACCTTCTTGGGCTGCTTGTCAATGTCGAAAAACCCATCACTGTTGATTCCGTACTCAGCGCCGGGGATCGAGGGAGGCGCGTTGGGGCGGCCACCGACGGCAAGGAGGATCTTCTTTGCGTTGACCAGGACCTTGGTGCCGTCGTCCTGAGTGACTTCGACCTGGTTCTTGGAGACGAGGCGGCCCCAGCCGTGCAGGTACTCGACCTTGTCGTTGTTGAGGTTTCGCTCGTAGATGCCGTTCAGGCGCTTGATGTAGGCATCGCGCTTGGTCTTGAAGGTCGTCCAGTCGAAGGGGGCAGTCTCTTGAACGGAGAAGCCGTATGCCTTGGCGTTGTGGATGGTCTCGGCGATGGCGGCAGCATTGTAGGTGACCTTTTTGGGAACACAGCTGTATACTTGATCAGCGATGGAAAATCTTTGCACGAGGGTTTAAGCTCCAAAAGTCAAACTTACCCAACGTTCACGCAGGTACCTCCCAGACGCGAAGCTTCGACAACCATGGCCTTTGCGCCGAACTTGGAGCTGGCCATGCGAGCCGAGCCGAGGCCGCCGCTGCCGCCGCCCAGCACGAGATAATCGGTTTCCTTGGTTATGGGAGCCATTGTTTTGGATGATGTAGAGAGATGGCGGGACAAAGAAGCTATGCGATGCGGGGCAGCTCTTGAAGTGCGGGACAAGAGGGTGAATGGTTGCATGGGACAAGGGGGATGGAGGGGCTTCCAATTGAACCTTTTTGTAGGTTTGGTCCGCCTCGTTTCTTTATAGTATTGGGGGGGAGAGGGCAATTATGCAGCACGGCGGAGCAAGAATCTGAAAAGATGCCGTAGGATTCGCAGGGCGGTGGAGTGGGGGAAGAGCTCGGTGATGACGTCTTTTATCGCTGATTTCAGTCAGTCGATTTGAGTTGTCTCGTCGTGCGGTCGTACTGTACATACAGTATTAGGGGGGGAAATCCAAAAATTGGTTCGCCGGGGAATCCGATTTAGCGCCGGATCGGGGTTCGGAGAGTTGGTGGATGGGACGGGATGGGATGGAATCAAGAGCTAGAGGAAGAGCACGGCTGAGTAATCGTGAAATGGCGGCTGCATGCGCTTCCAGTGTTGACTGGAGGATTGCGAGTTGGAGCGGCGGAACGAGGCGACGAGAAATGATGATTTGAAATGGTTTGGAGCCGAGCCATTGGTGACTCGATTGCGACATGCTCCGTTGAGACCCTGGTCTGGCTGCATCTGCTGGAAACTGGAAGCTGATTGATTGCTGGTGCCCGGCTGCGGCCCCACCGACGACAATTCCAGGGACGGAGAGTAAGGACATTCATCGCGCATCCATCACGGCGGGCCTCGACTCGAATGTGGTAATGGCGTAATCTGCTGGTGCTTGAATTCTTCAGTGCTTGGATTTTCTATTCTTGTAGCTGTCATGACAAATACCTGGTGTCTACTAATGCGGAATATGAAGCTGCAATGTAGAAGTAGACAGATGAGAGGCAGATGAGCAAGAGTTGGTGACAGAATAAATCCTTCGATTAAGCAAACAATTCTACTTCACCAACAAGTAGACCCAACGACTCCCAGCTCAATCACGGTCAATAGTGATATGACCACAATGAGAATCGTCACCAGCACGGGTAGATGCAGGGACACGCGATGAGACAAAGGCTCGGGCATGCTATGCTCTCTTCGACGTTGAAGAACCCGTAGAGCCGCACCAGCCACGCTGCTCGCCCGCCACACCCTGACATTACTGTTGTAGCAGTTCCTGGCGCCAGCCACACTGACCGTGGCTACTCTGTCGCTGCCGCCGCAACGCTTCTGCGAGCTGCTGCGCCATCGCTGCACCACCAGTTGACAGTGACAGCCACAGCCACCGAATCAGAGCTTGGCGCCGCGACCAACTCCAACCGCAATCCAACTCCAACTCCAATGCCAACCTGACTCCAGCTGCTGCCTTCTGGCCTGCTTCCTTTCCACCTCTTGGCTTTTCCATCTCGCCATCCATAGCTGTGCAGCCCATCGCCCCATTTGAGCTCCGGTGCTTCTCTGCGGAATTGCCGCCTCTTGCATCTTTCTCGGCCAAGACAGTCCTGAGCAGGAGCCACTCCGTCCGTCAGTCCCGGTGACGACAACCCACAACTGCTCCTCCTGCTCCTCCTCACCTCTGCATCACCACCACGCACCCAACCAACGCCCACCGGTGCTTTGGAGCTCCCCCCGAGCTTCTCGCATGAAACACAATGTCTGCGGACATCGGCGCTGATTCTGGTATGTCGTCATACTCTCCACGCAGCCTGGACTCTGTCGCTAACCCCATCGTCCATAAGCTGCGCCCCCGAACTTGAACCTCAGTCCCGAAGAGAAACGAGTCTACGGCCAGCTTTTCCGGCAAGCCGACACCGAGAGCGTCGGTGTTGTCACCGGTGATGTAGCTGTCAAGTTCTTTGAGAAGACAAGATTGGATTCCCGCATCCTGGGAGAGGTTGGTTGCGCCCTCCTCCACCATTCACCCATCCGCGACATCCGACTAACAATGTCTTCCGTAGATATGGCAAATAGCAGACAACGAGAACCGTGGTTTCCTCACTCCAGCGGGTTTTGGTATCGTCCTGCGCCTCATTGGTCATGCTCAAGCCGGACGCGAACCAACACCAGAGATTGCTCTCCAGCCGGGACCGATCCCTCGATTCGATGGCCTCTGGCCTCCGCCGTCATTGGGCTCACCCACGAGCGGTAGTCCGGCTCCTCTGTCAGCCCAGGGAACTGGCAGTGCTGTCCGAATCCCGCCATTGAACCCGGACAAGGTCGCGCAGTATACTGGTCTCTTTGAACGCCAACCACTGCAGGCCAACAAACTTCCCGGTGAACAGGCCCGTAACATATTTGACAAGTCCGGCTTGCCCAATGAGACGCTGGGGAGGATCTGGGCTCTGGCAGATACCGAGCAGCGTGGTTCTCTTGTTCTCCCAGAATTTGTCATTGCCATGCATTTACTTACTTCCATGAAGACTGGCGCACTTCGTTCACTGCCCAACGTTTTGCCGGCTGGTCTATACGAAGCTGCGACCAACCGAGGGGCAGCGCCTCGTCAGTCGCCCAACAACACTGGCATGACTCCCATACCAAGACAATTGAGTGGCCAGGCCCAAATGCGAACAGGAAGCCCGCTCGGACGACCTGGATCTCAAGTCGGCAATGATTGGGCCGTGTCTCCAGCAGACAAGGCCAAATTTGACCAGATATACGCCACCATTGACAAAACGAACAATGGCTTCATCACGGGAGAAGAAGCCGTGCCATTCTTTAGTCAATCCAACTTGTCTGAAGATGCGTTGGCCCAAATCTGGGATCTCGCTGATTTCAACAGCCAGGGCCAGCTGACTCGGGAGGGCTTTGCCGTTGCCATGTATCTCATCCGCCAGCAAAGGAGCGGCAGCGGAGGACCGCTTCCCAGCACCTTGCCTCCGAATCTCCTGCCGCCGAGCGTGCGCAACCAGAGGCAGCCTCCTCCTCCCTTCCCGCCTCCTGCTGCACGTCCAGCGCCGCTTCCTCAGCCCAAATCAGCGCTCGACGAGTTGTTTGGCCTTGAGACGAATCCCAGTCCGGCCCCCGCCCCCACGCAGACCACCATGTCCACGGGGGGGTCTAATGCTAACGATCCGTTTGCTGGCGGATCAGCCATCTTATCACCGTCATCGCCTGTCCGATCCACTGCCACAGGAAGCGCGTTTAAGCCTTTTGTGCCCTCGTCCTCTTTTGGAAGGGGCTTGGCGGGACCATCGGGAAGCGATACACCCAAACAATCCGAGGACTTGCTGGAGGATAACGACCCCGAGGCCAGCAAGAAGATTTCCGGCGAGACGACGGAACTGGCCAACCTGTCGAGTCAAATCTCAACGCTATCAAAACAGACCCAAGATGTTCAGAACAAGCGCACCACAACACAGAATGAGCTGAACCAGACCAACTCTCAGAAGACGAATTTCGAGCAACGGCTGGCGCAGCTTCGTGCCCTGTACGAAAAGGAAGCAGAAGATACGCGATCCCTCGAGGAGCAATTACGGAAATCCAGATCCGAGACGCAAAAGCTACAGTCTGAGTGCATGACGCTCGAGGGCACCTTTAGGGATGTACAGGCTCAGCACCAGCAGCTCTCAGCCGCTCTTCAAGCAGACCAGCAAGAAAACACTGCCTTGCGAGAGCGCATCCGTGTTGTGAACGGCGAAATCGCCCAGCTGAAGCCTCAGATTGAGAAGCTCAAGTCCGACGGTCGTCAGCAAAAGGGCCTCGTTGCCATTAATAAGAAACAGCTGGCCACGACGGAGGGAGAGCGAGACAAGCTCAAGACAGAGGCTGCCGAGCTGGCAAAGGGCAGAGAAGATGTGTCGAGGCAAATCGACAGCAGCTCGCCAGCGTCAGGATCCGCCCAGGTTGCGAGCCCGGCGTTGTCCACCTCAAGTGCTAATAACCCTTTCTTTAAGCGAACAGCGAGCACCGACATCATGGGAGCCTTTGCTTCTCCGCCGGCATGGTCTTATACCGACAAGTCATTCGACGATGTGTTTGGGCCGTCCTTTACCAGCAGCAACTCTAGCACGCCTCCGCCAGCTTTCCAGCAGCAGCAACACACTGGCACCTCGGCAGCCAGCACCGGATCCTTCTCAAATGCCGGGAGAGCCAGTCCCAGCGTGAGCCGGCAGGGAACATCCAACATGGAGCCGCCTGCGCCCCCTGCTTCCAGACAAATCAGCTCCAGCTTCCTGCCGTTCCCCGACAAGCCCGAATCGCTTTCTTCCTCTCGCCAAGTGTCGCCTCCCGCCTCCAGAGCTGATGGACCTACAGCCGGCAGCTCTCGAGAAGTGAACAGCGAGGACGATGACAAGAGCGAGACACCCGGCTCGACTCCCCTTGCCCACGAAGCCCCTGCCGCCGTGTCTATCAAGGATGCTGCCGTCAAGGCCCAGGGCGACGATGCCAGTGCTTCCGCCGCCAAGCCCGACCCGTTCAGCAGCACCGATCAAGCCAAGGCCAAGGCCGATTTCGACAATGCCTTTGCTGCCTTTAGCTCCAGCAAGAGTCAGCCAGCGGCCAGCTCCTCCACTAACACCAAGGACAAGACTGCCGATGCCTTTAGCTCCGAGTTCCCTCCCATTTCCGAGCTGGAGCGTGATGATGACTCCGAGTCCGAGAGCGAGCAGGGCGGATTTGATGATGACTTTGCCCCGGCATCACCGCCAACCAAGGACGCCAAGGCCAAGGCCAATACGACCGCGGCCGATGCCAAAAAACCCGAGACAGCTTCCGCATCCCCAGCCGCCCCCGCAGTACCTGCCAAGGAGCCTGTCGAAGAGTCGAACAAGTCGTAAGTAGGGCCCTGCATAATGACCGAATTCTGATGGTGTCTCGTGTGCGGACTAACATTTTTTTCCCTCACAGTTCCGAGCACCCTGCGTCACTAGCTACGGTCACCAACATTTCTCAGCCAAAGACGTTGACTGCCGACGACATTTTCGGCGCCGCCCCTGAGTCTGCCCCTTTGCAATCGGCGGCGGCGTCTGGTCCAGCAAAGCCAGCTAGCAAGGGTGTGTTTGATGACCTGGACGACGATTTTGAGGGACTTGAGGACGCCAAGGAGGGCTCTGCAGATGATGACTTTGCCAACATCTCACGGGACAACTTCAACCCCGTGTTTGATAGCAGCCCACCGGCAAGCCAGGCCAAGAGTGAGTCTACGGCATTCGGCAATGAAAGCACTTTCGACTTTGTGTCTCACAGCTCTGCAGCCGGAAGCGCCACCCAGCAGAAGACGGCCGACTCTCACGACTGGGACGCAATTTTTGCTGGGCTAGACGAGCCCACTAACGTGACGCCGCCTGGTGTGACCGAGGGCAGCAACAGCAACGACAAGAAGGGTCTGGAGCGCCCGTCAGCGCCAGGCCGAGCTTTGACGGAAAAGGGAGAGCACGATGACCCGATCCTGAAGAGCCTGACGAGCATGGGCTATGCGCGCAATGATGCTGTTTCCGCGCTGGAGAAGTATGATTACAACTTGGAGAAGGTAAGAAGTGTTGCCCAGTTCGCCGCAGTCTAACAACTTTTCTTCGCTGTTGCATTATTTTCATTGCTAACATGTACTCTGTCAGGCTGCCAACTATCTTGCAAGCAAGTCATAGAAGCAACAAGTTTGCAGAGAGAGATTCAGGTTCCATCGGAGAAGCAGTGGGAAGTAGCCGCGACACAGTGTGTAATTTTGGTCGGGTGGCGTGACGTATTGCAGACATTGTTGACTATGCATTTCCTTTGTGGTTTCATTATGGTGAGCGAGAAGGAGGAAGATTACTTATGATGGATATTATACAGTAGCTTTATTCATGAGGCATCGATGGAGTTGCCCTTTGTACGTTGAGAATGCATTGCGACTCCTCTTGACATAATGAGATGTGTGCCGTGGGTTTGATGATGCCGCAAGGCCCATAATTGCCGGACAGTAATACCGAAAGTGCCCTATCTTCGGATGTGGTATGTTGAAGAGTATACACATCTTGTCGCATCCATTCATGTCCTCACATGGCCCATCATACAGGGGTTCACATCCAGAACACATCGCATACAGCAATAGATCTAGTCATGGAAAAGCTCACACGACAAGACTAACACCCGTTGCGGCAATTCAGATTTCATCTAGTACTACATACGCAATCCATCATCCCTCTCTCATCCCCACGTTATTTTATCTTCCCCATAATCGTCTCCGGCCCCCTCACGACATCCATCTGCGAGGCCCGCGCCTTGACAGCATTCAACATGGCCCTTTCAAAGTCATCCCGCGACCTCAGCACCGCCTCCACCCAACTCAGCTGCAGATCCCAGTACGCATTCTTGAAATTCGCAAACTCATCCGACACGGCATCCTTGTCGCAGCTGAGAAGGGTCAGGAACGGCTCCGTGACTCTCCACGTCTGCTTGATCGAGTTGCCCACGTCTGGATTCGGCAGGTTGCTAAAGTATTCGAATGCCGTGGAGATATCGTTGAAGAGTTTATCGCGGAACGGGTCTGCGCGACGAAACTTGGCGCCCTTGTTTCGCACAGAAGACAGGTACTTAATGAGTAATTCGTCGGCAAAGATCTCGATGAAGATGTCTACCAGTGAGTGGTGGAGGACCTGGCGGTAGTCGTTGACGTATTCTTCGAAAGTGACGACCATTTGCTTCATCGCGGTAGCGGCGTACCACTTTGATGTGAAGAAATCGGGCATGACGGCCTTGAAGTCGATTGCGAAGATTAGATGCGCGAATTTGGTCATGCACCAGGTTGAGAAGTCGACGTAGCCGTCGCGCAGGGCGTTGACCTCTTGCTCGCCGCGCTCGAAGTACGCTGGCGTGACGTGGGGTTCGAACTTGGCGCGGAAGGACGACAGATAGCCCAGGCGGGATTCCTCCTCGTTGTCGTCTATACAGGCGATTTGATCGTTGGCCGTGGCGACGAGCCAGTCCTGCAGAGCCTGGAAGCCCTCGGACTCGGGGACCTTGCCGGACTCGTAGCGGTTGGCCTCGTCTTCGAGCATGCGCTGCCACGACTGCTGGCGGGTGCGAAGGCGGAGGAACATGGCGTCGATGACGCCCTCGATCACGTCGGCGCGCTTCGAGTTGGCACCCGCGTCGATATGCTCGCGCAGCATGCGCCAGAGGGCCACGAGGTTCTTGGTGCGGAAGTAGCCGTACTCGTCCTGGTCGAGGTTGGAGCCTTCGACGTTGCGGTCGGCAAAGTCGCGCTTCTCCTGATCAAAGATGCGGTCGATCCATTCGTCGAGGAACTTGATGATGAGCTGGCGGAAGTCGCGCACCAGCTCGGCCTCGCGGTTGTCTATGACGTGCGGCGTCAGGTCCTCCTGTCGGCATCCCATCTTGGCCATCTTCTTGTAGTACTTTTCGGGAAAGCTGATGATCTCGAGGGTGTGGCCGGAGCTGCCCTCGGGGTCGTCCACCATGCCGACAAGAAAGTCGTGCATCAGTTGGTGGTAGATGTCGGCGTACGTCTTGCCAATCTTCCACTTCTTGGGCGTCAGCGGCGTCATGCCCACCCGCACCGCGTTGAGGTCGTTGAAGTACCACTTCATAATCTTCTCGAGCTTGCTTGCGTCGTCGAGGAACTCTTCCCGGCTGGCCTCGAACTGCTGCTCCGCGCTGAGCTTGATGGCCTGCAGGAACTTGTCCTTGTACCCGCGCACCTTCTTGGCGCCGTTGGTGATGCTCTGGAACTGCGCTGCCATCTCTTCGTGGTCCTTGAGCGCTTCCTGGAGAGCCACCACCCGCTGGTCGCTCTTCTCCTCAGCCTCCATGACCACGGCGAACCGCACCACGAGGCCGTTGTTGTCGTTGACCACCAGGTTGATCAGGTTCATGGCCAGCAGGCCGACGTGCTCGTCGAACCAGTCGATCGTGTCGTCCAGCCCTGCAAAGTAGTCCTCCAGCGTCGACTCCAAACCGGGATCCTCGGCCCGCTGGATCTGCTCCATGGCATCGTCGCGAATGTTCCGCAGCTGCGTGAGCTCGTAGTGACATGGCAGCAGGTTGGGCATGTTCTCTTGGTCTTCGTCATCCTCGCGCAGCATCTTCTCCACCAGCGTCAGTCGGTCGTTGAACGTTTCGAGGTCCCGCCGCATCGTCTCGACGGCCACAAAGTTCCGGTGCGCCTGCGACACCAGGTTGATGCTGGCAAAGTCCTTGATCATGGTCTGGGATTCCGAACACAGCCGGTCAATCTTCATCATTTCCTCCTTGATGAGCTGGACTGTTTTCTGTCCGTCGCTCAGCCCCGTCATGCCGGACTGCGTCGTCTCCAGCTGCTCGCGCAGTCCATTGCGGAGCTGGCCGTCGACAATTCCCTTCTTCCGCGCACATTCTTGCTTGAGGGCGGGGATTTTGTCGAGGTCATCGGGGTGTTTGAGCAGCTCGGATAGCTTGGGCACGGGTCCGTCGTCCATGGTGTGTCGGCTGGGGCTGGGAAGCAGGGAGGGGTTTCTACGCAGACTCGGTCATGGTCTGGTAGGAGACGCCTTCTCCAGCTGCAGGTGATTGTGTTGGCGGGCTATCCAGTAAAGAAGCAGTTGGGGTAATTCAATTTTCGCTTCGTAATCGTCGTGTCGTGTCGTCGTCGTGGCCGTCGTGATGGAGTGTTTGGGTATGGAGTTCCCCTACTACAACACTTGGGAGTCTGGTGCATGCGCCGCCCCCACAGCTCGGCTCCCGCAACCACGGTGGACCAACCAGCCAGGAACGTCTGTCTCATGGAACAGGTGAAACCTCAAGGCAGCCCTGTCACTTTTCAATACCTACCTAGGTATACAAATACTGTTTCTAGGCATGATATGCATTGTACAGAAACTAAACATTTCGGATCGACATGTTACATCTCGTCATGTCTGTGAAAACCAATATGATCAACGCAATCGCTATGCAAGATCTCAGAGTTATACAACATCTCCCAGGCACCGTCAATCCGACTCACTGTCCGACCCAGAGCTGCTTGTATCGTCGTCTTCGTCGTCTTCGTCGTCTTCGTCTCCAAAGCTTTGCTCGGCGATAATCTCCCCAGCCTCGAGGCCAACACCTTTCACCGCATCATCATCGTCCTCTGCTCCATCTTCATTCCCGCTCTCGACTTCCCCATCGTCACGGCCACCTCCCTGTCTCCTTCGTTTCGTTGGCCCTTGCGCCTTGTTGTGCTGT